>JANHFX010016344.1:0-14889 GCA_027560015.1 Chloroceryle amazona
TCAGCCTGGAGAAGGCTCCAGAAGGACCTTACAGTGACCTGCCAGTACCTGAAGGGGCTACATGAAGGTGGGGGAAGGTCTATTCCGAAGGGTTTGTAATGACAGGACAAGGAGCAATGGGTTTAAGCTGGGAAAGGAGAGGTTTAGACTGGATATTAGAAAAAAGTTCTTTAATACGTGGGTGACAGACACTGGACTGGGCTGCCCAGAGAGGGGGTGGAGGCCCCACCCCTGGAGACATTCAAGGTCAGGCTGGAGGGGGCTCTGAGCAGCCTGACCTAGTTGGAGATGTCCCTGCTTATTGCAGGGGGGTTGGACTGGATGACCTTTAGAGATCCCTTCCAACCCAATACATTCTATTCCATTCTATTCTCTGATCTCTCGAAGACAGCACCTCCTGTAGCACATCGTCTGGCTCTTCAAGACTGTTACCTTTGATGTCTAAGCTGCAGTTACAGATTTTTCCCTTCCAGATCTAGCAGTTCCTCAGCTGCTCATCAAGGCCCTTTGATCTCCTATAATCCCCCTTATAGATCTTACAACAATGTGACTTTTAGGAACATTAGCTGGCCATTCTGGACGATCTATTTTACATATAAAATATTTAGAGATCACTCAGCAGACTGCTTTGCTGGCAGATGGCAAGAGGAGGTATCACCCAGCAGGAGGGTGATAATGTCATTCAGTGCCATTGCTGTTTGAAAGCTCAACACATGCTTGGAGAATGAGCCTCCTTAACCTGTGTTTTCTGGTGGGATCCCAGACCAGAACGGCATGGTTTGCTGGGTTAAGCCTTGTCAAATTCTCTACGTATGTAGGTATCTGTGTGCATTGTATTTTTTCAGATTAAGTGAATTATTCCTATATGTGCATTGTGGGAGTTCTTTTATTCTTAGAAAGAAATTCTGCAGTACTTGGAAAGGTATTTTTTAGCATAGTACAGGGATACTGTAAACAAAAAATATACCCATTTTGTCTAAGGCAAGACAGGAAAACAAAAGTTCTTGAAAGTTTCTTCAGGAAAAAAAATGTTGTTTGTTTTTGTCAAAGGGAAAGTATCTTTCGCCAAAGTAGCTTCAAATATTTAATAAAAATTATTTGTATCTCTTTATCTAGGTGTGCTCCAGGATATTTTGGAAATCCACAAAAATATGGAGGCTACTGTCAGAAATGTAACTGTAATAATAATGGACAGCTGGCCAACTGTGACCACCTGACTGGAGGTACGTGAGGGCCTAGCAACATGGAAGGGGGTGGTGTTTTCTCTCTGGGAAGTATAGAAGGAAGCTACTTAGATAAGTTGAACCGAAGAAAAGATGTAGACTTAGAGGAAATGTAATAAAAAGTAAGGTTTTCTGAAGCATAACACCGTGGTAGTGCAAGGGCTCTCCTGAGTCATCAACTTCAGCCTCGTAAGCCATTTCGTCGTGTATTTCTCTTCCTTAATACTGCTGTTGTTGTTTTTTTTCTGTTTCATGGGTATGTTTTTAAATGTTTAAATGGTTCCTCTTCTGACATGGTTAAGTCGTATTTTGACAGTCTGTGTTATGGGCTTCTGAAACCGAGCAGTCTCAATGTGCCTTTTCTAAATGCATTTGGGACAGATCGGTGACATCTTCAGAGTCTGCCTCAGGCACTGCCACCCTGGGTCTCCAAGCTGCCTGTGTTTACAATGGACTTGACTCAAGAGGCTGTTCTATCAATCCTGCTACACACCATTCTGCTGTCTACGAGGATGATCAGGGGCTGGAGCACCTCTCCTGTGAGGACAGACTGAGAGACTTGGGGTTGTGCAGCCTGGAGAAGAGAAGGCTCTGAGGAGACCTTACTGTGGCCTTCCAGTATCTGAAGGGGGCTACAAGAAAGCTGGGGAGGGACTTGTTAGGATGTTGGGCAGTGATAGGACTGGAGGGAATGGATCAAAACTAGAGGTGGGTCGATTCAGATTGGACATTAGGAAGAAGTTCTTCCCCATGAGGGTGGGAGACACTGGAACAGGTTGCCCAGAGAGGTGGTGGAAGCCCCATCCCTGGAAGTTTGGCTCCTGGATGGAGCTCTGAGCAACCTGCTCTAGCAGGAGGTATCCTCCGTGGCAAGATGAGCTCTAAGGTCCCTGACGATTCCATCATTCCATGATCTCAGACGTCTGTGATTTTCCTGGTATCAATCTCACATGTGCTGCACTACCAATGAACTCTTATAAGAATATCAATCCACTGACCCATGTTTGCTTTATCTGTGATAACTCTGAAGTAAAGGGCCTGAGCCTACCCTCCTCAGTCTGTCTTTACCTCAATTCACTTCAATCCCCTGGGATGCTCATTTCTTTCCAGAAACACATCAGCCACTGCTTCTGAACAGGACCTTGATTCTCCCGTGTTTGCATTCCCCAATAAAATTACACTTTTCTCTCCCTGTAGGCAGCTTTGCCTCCTCAGATGTTAGCAAAGTGTCAGACCAATAACTTCTAAATGTTGCCATGCTCTTCATTTCTCTGCCCCACTCTTCATATTGCATTGCAATGACTGCCAAGGACCACCTTCCCTTTCCTTGGTCAGGGAAATTCGAAAACCAGCAAGCGATCTGAACTGCGGGTGTAATTTTTCAATAGCTAGTTCTCATTTCATATTTCATCATCAAAGTAATACATCTTTATTATACTTCTACCTTGTGTGGCACAGATCCAAGCAGCGTTTGATGTTTTGTCATTCCTTTCTTTTTGAAGCAACTGTTTGCCAGGACAAACTAATCTGTAGGGCAAAATTCAACAAGCCTGTTGTCAATTTGTCTCCAGCTATATATTCTGATCAGCTCTCTCTTTCTCCACATTAAACATTAAAGCCTCTGATCATCAGCACAGCGTGTTCTAGCAGGTTCTTTGTGCGTGACATTCAGCGCTTGGCCAGACTTTTTCATTTCACCATTTCTTGGCTGATGTTGCTCGTGCACAAGCTGGAGGAATAGTTTTATTCAATTGATACTTCACAGCCACAGCTGAAATGTGTCTCGTGCTAGCTGCAGTACACAACAGCAGAACTGCATGGCTATTCGAATTTTGGAATAATTTCCTTCATTCTCTTACAAACAATACTCTTTGTGACTTGTCTCCTTTTGGCAGTGGTGCTCACTACCAACCTCATTTAGCTTCCTGATGACTTCATGTGCAAGTGCCAAAGGAAATGCCACGGCTAGGCAGTTTGCTCCAGGCTGTTTCTTGCTGCTGTTGAAGTTCAGGTCCAAGTTAATCACTGTAACCTCTAAGGGTTGCAAGCTGTTGTTGAGTCTCGACAGCAGCAGCCTATGCTCTTATATGCATCTTCTTCCTTCAGAGTAAAGGGCATGCACAGCCATTTTCATTTCCAAGAGGAGATGCGAGCTTGGCAGTAGGATAAAGCCTGCAAAAGAGACTTGGGCATCAAGATGAGGAGATTCCTGTCCTATATAATAAAATATTTGGAAATTGTAGAAATTAGGATCCTGAGATGCTACAATCCCACATGCATGTGGAGAATGTTAAGTGTGTTCTAACAAACTTTGCAAAACAAACCAACCAAACCAGCACACTGGACAGGTCGTCACTTGTGCCAGCTTGTTGGAAAGTCTGAGGGCAATGTTTGTTATATACCCCCTGCATCTGAGCTCCAAGCTCTGTTCCTTGGGTTACATACAGAGCCTCTTTCCATGGGCGTGCTGTGGATTTCTCTCAAGCTTGTTTAATCCTTTGCTTTTGCAAGCTGTGACGGGTGTGAAGGAAGGCCATGAGCATTTCTCAGTGGGTAAGACATCCTTTGGGGAATCAGAACCTGTGGTTTGGACGTGAATGCTAAAGTAAGATCAAGGGGTTTGAACCTCTGTCGTGGGTAAAATGTTTTAAGAAGATAGTCTTGGCTCCAATCCCGGTGGTGTTATTCTAGGCAAATTCTAGCAGAACGTTCAGCACGCTTGATGTGAGAGAGCCTCCTGCTGCTACCCAGGTAGCATTTACTGGGGGCAGGGGTTGCAGTCACTTTCCTTTGAGGCACGAAGAAGTTGTTGATCTCAGCAAGGCATACATAAGAGGGAGCTGAATGTTTTGGCATGCTCAAGCCTTCTGGACATTTCAGCTCACTCACAGTGGGTATGGATTTACAGAAGGGCAGCAGTGGGTTTTAAAAACTGCCAGCCATGAAAAGTGAGGGGAAAATGCAATGGTGCTATTCCCCTAAGAAAACTGGTTCCTGATGACAGTCTTGTGTTTTCAGAATGTTTCAATAACGAACCAAAAGATGTGGATCCCAATGAAGACTGTGACTGTAAGTAATAAACACGGGAGACCTAAGAGCAACCTTCCAGTGCCTGAAGGGAGCTGATCAAAAGCCTGGAGAGGGCCTGTTTGCAAAGGCCTGGAGTGAAAGGACGAGGGGAAATGGTTTTAAATTAGAAAGGAGGGGATTTAGATTAGAAATGGGGAGGAAATTCTTTATCATGAGGTTGGTGGAGCTCTGGAACAGGTTGCCCAGGGAGGTGGTTGAGGCCCCATCCCTGCAGACATTCCAGGTGGGGCTGACAGAGCTCTGAGCACCCTGCTCTAGTTGAGGATGCCCCTGCTCTCAGCAGGGGGTTGGACTGGATGACCTCGAGAGGTCCCTTCCAACCCAGACAGTTCTATGTTTCAATTGCATTTAGATTGTCTTCTGCCTGCTTTGGATGCATACTGATGACTCTTTAAGGATGGCAGAGTTTAAAAAGGACTGGAGGTGTCCTGTAATGAATCCTTTAAAAGCAAACACTTGGAAAAATGGCAAAAGAGGTGGTGAGTGAGCCAGATGTAACAAGGCCACCTCCTTATATATGGCTTTGGTCACTCTCCTTAATACTGAGGGCTTTGTTGCCTTTGGTTCTTCAGGCAGCACCAAGTGACAAGCATCAAAGGGTTTCCATTGCATTGTAGTCAGTGAAATGTTCTCTGCACCAAATATCAATAATTTATATCGTTTTCCTCTGCCCATTCTCCTTCCAGCTTGTGATAGCTGCGTAATTACACTGCTGAAGGATTTGAGAACAATAGGTGACGAGCTTCAGCTCATTAAGTCCCAGCTGCAAAACGTCCACACGAGTACCCACACACTGGAGCAGATGAGGCGTCTGGAAACACACATCAAGGACTTAAAGGTAGGCACACAGAAACTGGAAAGTGGATTTTGGGTAAGAGATGAACCTAGGAACTTAACTCCATCCTCCTGTTGCCTTGCAAGGAACCTTGCAAGGGTGATTTACTGGATTTTACTTTTTTTTTCAGGTCTTACTGAACAACTACCGTTCTGTTGTTCACAATCAGGGCTCAAAGGTGGATAAGTTGGAGACGGAATTCATTAACCTAAATCATGATGTAAATGCTCTCCAGGAAAAGGTGACTTACCAAATCAATTCAAAAGTACACATTTCTTGACTCCATATTAGCATGCTGTATCCAGGTATTTTTAATCTGATTAGTTTTTTCCCTTGCTAGGCTGAAATGAACTACAAAGCAGCTGAGAAGTTATTTAATAATTTTGGCCAAACTCAACAGAAAGGAAAGGATTTGGTTTCACGAATACAAATAGTTGCCAACAATATACAAGGTAAAAATCATTTCTAACTCTGTAATGCTTTGTTTTAAGGAGTCTTTTCAGTTTATTTACAATATTCTTAATTAAGTGCGAGAGGCTTTCTTAGAAAACAACTTCATAAATCAGAATTTAGACATAGCTGTGGAATTCACTCTTCCTGTTAGAAATCTGATGTGTAGTTTAGGAGCCCACCTTCCCTGTGTAGTGAGTAGGGACAGAGAAGTTTTACCACAGGGATATTTAGAAGCTTAAAATTACTGCTGTGAACTTGGGCATTTGGACAAATTTCAAGCCCAAAGACATCTTACTAGTTCTGGTCGTATGGCACAGGATACTCCTCAGCGTAATACACTTAACACAAAGTGGATCTCCTTGATGAAGGGGCCCAGGAATAGGCAGGTCTTCTCCAGGAGAGAGACCAGCCCTGTCATTTCTGTCTTTTCCATAGGCTTAAGTGCATCCTTTCTTTGACAATACTTTTTTTCAGTGCTCTTGGAACAAATCGCTGGTACAAATGCAGAAGGTAACAACTTGCCCTTGGGAGATGCTGCGAAAGAACTGGCTGAAGCTCAACGAATGATCACGGAGATGAGAAAGCGCAACTTTGGCCAACTTCAAGCGGAGGCAGAGAAGGAGCGAACAGAAGCGCAGCTGCGTAAGGGCTCGTTCTGTCAGCTTCTTACTCTCTAGAAAGATCAAACTTAAATCTGATGCATTATTGATTGTTCAGGCAGGAGTGCAGGGAGAGGCATTTTGCAGTGTATCCTTGGGATCTGTAGCAGTCGTTAGTCATGGAATCGTAGAACATCTTTCTAAAGCTCATGTGGTTCCAGCCCCCTGCCATGGGCAGGGACACCTCCTACTAGAGCAGGTTGCTCAGAGCCCCATCCAGCCTGGTCTGAAACACTTCCAGGGATGAGGCATCCACAGCTTCTCTGGGCAGCCCCTTCCAGTGTCTCACCACCCTCAGACTAAAGAACTTCTTCCTAACATCCAATCTAAATCCCCCCTGCTCTAGTTTAAAGCCATTGTCCCTTGTCCTATCACCACATGTCCCTCTCCAGCTTTCCTGTAGGCTTCCTTCAGGTACTGGAGACAGGAAAGTGGTAGTTCTGGAGGGAATTTAAAGGCATCTTTAGTTTGTTATGGAAGAAATTCAGTTGAGCTGGGGAAGAAACCCAGTAGATCCTTCTTTAATAATGAGATGATTAACGAAACTTATTGGTTGGACTCGATGATCCTAAAGGTGTTTTCCAACCTAGGTGATTCGATGAATTTCAGTAAAATAAAGGCGTAGCTGATCATAATATACTTATGTAGCTCTTCAGTGTATGATATCAGCTGTGCATTGCAGCTATTTCAGAGGAATTACGTGTACAGTTTAATGACAGATTTTAAGAAGCTGCTAGTGTAGTCCAAGGGCCAAGTTGTACAAGGACAAAGAAGTTCAGAAGTTCCAAGCTGCATTCCCTTTTGTTCTCTGTTATTCTCTGCATGTGTTTGACAGGGATATTCAGCAACCTGATTCCAGACATTAGAGACAGCAGGAGCAGCAAAGCCACAGGCTTACCTCCTAACCAGGGGTGTACTTGAGAAATGTGAATGACCGTACAAGTGATAGTAATTTCCCCTAATTTGGGACTTTGATACCAACCTCTGAGTAACTCTTCTGTACCCTATCTTGCAGAAGTGAAATGGGTACTCTTAAGAGTGTGATTCATTTGACTCCTTTTATGTTTCTGCCTTCTCTGAGATGAACTGTGCCCGTATCTCTCCACTGACTGCAGAGGAAGGTTTGATGAGTAGCTCAAACGTAGTAATCCACATTGTAGATTAAGTTGTTGATGAAATTGTGTTATAGTTCCATATAAAAATAAACCAATCCTTACCTAATTTAGAAATAGCCAAATAAATGCTTATCTGTGCTCTTCAGCAGCAAACTTGGGAGCACCTCTGCTATGGTAAAGCTGAAATTACCACTGCCAAGGATGCTCAGTATTTCACTCAACCACAGCTTTCTAATCCCTAAATGTCAAGCCCTTCTGAAAGAAGTTCTGGTTCCTTTCTTCTGTGAACAAAACTTTTTCTTTCTGCTCCTGATACTGCAGTACTGGCACGCATTAAGAATGAACTACAAAAGTACCACCAAGAAAATCACGGGCTTATTAAAATCGTGCGGGATGCATTGAATGAATACGAATCCAAAATCACTGACCTTCGTGAAGCTCTGAATGAGGCAACAGGACAAATCAAGGAGGCTGAAAACTTAAACAGAGATAATGGAGTTCTGCTGGAAGACGTGAAGGTAATGTCAGGATTCAGAAGAAAGTTAAACTGCAGGATATGAGTGTTTTAATTGCTGGTTTTGACCTTACAAAGCCAAGTACCACTAATTCCTTAGACTTTTTCTCCAAGGTCTCTTTCCATCTTTTGATGTGTGTATGGACAGGTATAAACGTAGTCTCCTCCCACTCGTCTCCTCACTCTTGTCATCAGTAGGATGGCATTAGTCCCTAAACAGCACAGGCACCTGGCTAATGCAGCAACAGTACCTTTGGGAAATCCTACTGGAAACTAGATGAGGTAGAGATGGGCTTTTCTGCCTCTCATTTTTAACCCAATTGCATGTTATCCAACCTTTCATTCTTCCTCAGAAACGGATTGAGGAGACAAATGCCCAACAGAATGGGATCTTGGATATTCTGAGCTCTGCCCGATCTTCCCTAACGCAAGCTAACAGCGTCCTTGGATTACTGCAAAAGAGTAAAGAGGTATAGTTAACCCTCTTATGTTAAGGTTAAAACCCCTAGTATCTTGCTGTTACTGTAGCAGGCAGCACAGCTCAGGGCCTAGGATCACACAGCCCATCCTGGGTGCACGAGGAGCCTGCCTGCACAAGAGAAACTTGTGGGGATTGTGCTGTGTCTGAGAAAGACACTGAGCTCCAGATACCTGAATTTGGGGAAAATATCTGTGAGAAATAACATATGTGATTGTGCTCTTCTTGTCTTTCTGGGCAGTTGCTCTTAGCCACTGTCTGAGATGGGATGCTGGGCTATAGTCTTTGCTCTGACTCAGTTTTTACATAATGGGTCAAGAAGTGTAATGTGATAATTAGCAGTTGTTTCCAGTACCATGCAGATGGTACTGGAAGGGAATGTTTTTCCCCTTGGTCTCCTCATGTGCAAGGTATATGTAACACTGAAGGAGACCAGGACCAAATGAAACATGTATGAAATCAAATAAAATTTTATCTTTAAAACCCCTTAGGAATATGAAACTCTGGCTGCTCAGCTGGATGGAGCAAGGAAAGATATGAATGAAAAGCTGACAAATCACTCCTTATCAGCAAGCAAAGAACCGTTGGTGGTGAGGGCTGAGGAACATGCCAAATCTCTGCAAGACTTGGCAAAACAACTGGAAGAGTATGTTGCCATTCCTGTAAATGAGCATCTGTGTACATTAGATCCGCGGTTGCAGTGCTCTGTCTGTAACTTCACTTGTTTTAATGACCATTTGCAAAGATAGAAAGAAATTTGGGTTGTCTTTCTCTGCTTCTTCATGATGTCCAGGTGGTTTCTTTTCTTTTTTCCCCTCACAAACCAGGTCTTCCTGTATTTTTCCTGATTGTTTTCTTCCCCAGAAGTGGGGACTCTCATAATCCAGTTTTATGTAACTGCACTAACACTCCATTAACTTCTTCCTACCGAGAAAGAAATCCTCATGTATTGAGTGGGGAGATGTTTAGAATATCTCTTTTGTAGGGTACTGTACTTCTCTCCTACACTTGTGTTCAGGGATATATTCATGATGTCAAAGAATTGGGACAAATAATTGGAAGAAATGCTGACTTGGCAGCCTTCAGACACAGCCGTTCAGCATCAGTGAGGAAAAAACTTCCCATAGTTTTCTCACCCTTCAAGAAATCTTCTAGAAAGTCAGAAATAGGATAAGCTTGATATGCATCAAGTGTTTTTCTCTCCATTGCGTGCATTTCAGCTTGTAATTCCAAGTGAGGTTTTGGAGGCCTTCTGTGGAACATCAGAACAAAATGCAAAAACCAAGATCCTAGTGTGGATTGGTTGTGGATTTTTCCCGTGCAAATTGTTTGCATGTTGTCATTACACCAACTGGAGACTCTCAAACAGTTAAATTCCAAAACACCTAACTCAGCTGGAAAATTCTTGGTTAGAAAACCCATTTTCATTATTTTTTTTTTCTTCTCAAAGTGATTTCTTTTTTTCAGTTAGGACAACACCATTCTCACAAATACAAAGCAGCTAATACTGGGTAGTTTCAGAGCTCACGGGGAGTGCGTCGAGGAGATTCTTTGTCTGCTGTTTCTGGTTCCAAAGCTGCTGCACTGGTTCTTTGGGAAAACACAAGACGTCTCATAGTTGCTCCATTTGCTGCTCCTGTAGGATGCTGTGGAAGCCACAGATGATTTGGAAGCTGCAGTTCCCTGAGCTCCTCTGAACTGTAGAGTGTTTGATGGGGGCTGTGGAGGAGGTGGCTGCTTGACCTTGTGCCTTGGTGAATTCTCCCTGTGTAATCATTTAGAGATTGCTTTTAAGGCTCACAGTTGTGCTTTTTCACATAACCTGCACTTACCCCATCTTCTGAAGAATCTTTTCATTTTGACCTGCTTCCACGAGTGACATTTTTGCCAAATGAAATTACAGATCAAACTGGAAAACATTGTCATTACTTAGAAATTACTGTGTTCAGGTCTGCTCAGAATACTTCTCAAAGTCCCCAGTCTTTGCAGGAGGCTCCATTTGCACCCTGTTTCCCACAGAATAAAGAACAGTGCCAGGAAGGATGAGTTGGTAGGCTGTGCTGTGGAAGCTTCTACTGCCTATGACAACATTATTAATGCCATCAAAGCAGCAGAGGAAGCAGCCAACAAAGCTGGGAATGCAGCTGACTCAGCTTTATCGGTAAGTACCTGAAAGTGCCCAAATCATGGACAACTTGTTACAACTAGGTATTTCTTTTAACCATCAGAGAGATGGTTAAGAAAAAAACAGGACCTGTGTGCCTTGACATGCCTTGTTTGTCTGTGGTAAGTAAATGAGCTGCTGTTCTGTGTGTTAATTAGTCTTGGTTCAGCACAAACCAGGCTAGTTGCTGATGAGGCGAAGTCTTTCTGAGTCCGTACGAGTGCTCACTGTTCATCTCAGTGCAAAATAAAGATACCTGAGCTAGGCAAGCCCAGTAACCACTGAATGTGATCTCGGGAATTCTCTCTCACTTTGCATCAGTAATACCCACGAGCTCTTCAGCAGAGAAGTATTGAAGAGCTGTGTGCTAGATGCCCCAAAACCTATCAGAGGTTTGCTAGTGACCAAGGTTTTATTATGCTTAAATTAATCTTGATAATTATGTGGTGGTTTTGGTCAGTGCTCTTCATGTTCTTCACATGAAATCTTTGCCTTTTGTATAGCTGTGGTTTTGATGGGTTTGTTTTTTTTTTTTTTCAACTAGATTGGGCTCTATCTTTTAGTCTTTATATTTTAGTATAATTATTAAAGCAGTCTTACGATGCTGTGCTTCTATTACCAGACTGTGAAGAGAGAAGACCTATCAGGAAAAGCTGCAGAGTTAAAAACCGAGAGTGGTACCCTCTTGAATCAAGCACAGAAGACTAAAAGGACATTGCAAGGTACCAAGAAAGAAATCAATAGTAGAAATGCCGCCGTGGCTTTCATTGAACCATGAATTTTCACAGTTCAGCAAAGCTCTGCAGCACATACTTAACCAGAAGAGGGAGGTTTCATTACACTAGGACATCTTGTGGGTTTTCTTCAAAGGTAGAAAAGCAAGAAAGGGGATTTCCTAGCTCTGCTGTGCACCTTTGCAGTACTCCTATCCGGCAGATCCTTAGCCTTGTACTTGTTTTGCAGTGCAAATAGTCAGCGCTCAGTGGCAACAGGAGCTGATGCTGCCACACCACCCGTCCAACAGAGAGGTGGCAGTTCTGTTTAAGAGCCATACAGGACGTTCCCTGTTTTGCAGGCATTGGTCCAACCCTTGAAGACCTAAAGCAAAGACTTGATGTTGCGGATGGAAAGAAGAATACACTGCAGATTGATCTTGTCACTCTTCAAAACAATCTCAATGGGATACACAGAGGTCAGTTGTTTACTGGTCACTTCTGGTTTGCCTTTTTATCCTGTTACCATAGGAATCTTCATGTGCATTTGTGTATGTTTCAGATGACATCAACAGCATCATCACCAGTGCAAAGGACATGGTAAAAAGTGCCAAGGATGTCACGACCAATGTATTGGATGAACTGTTGCCAATTCAAGTAGATGTGGAGAAAATGAAGGGTACCTATGGAAGTGCACAGAGTGCTGGCTTCAACCAGGCACTGATGGAGGCAAACAAGTCAGGTATTGCAAGTGCTATCTGAGACCTGCCAAGTCACTGGTAGGTGAACACAGTCAGTTTTGTAGCATAAATTTTAGTCATCCAAGAGTTAGGCACCTAGCCTGAGCTTCTATTCTGAGCTTCCCTCGTTGCCAGTGGAAAGGGACAGGTATTGCAGGTGGTGATCCTGGGGTATGTGTTTAAAGCTGACACCATGACTGGTCTCTAAAGACTTGGAGGCCAGTGACTAGCAGGGTACCCCAGGATTCAGTAGAGGTCTGAACCTGTTGAACATCTTCATTAGTGATCTGGAAGATGGGGCAGAGTGGACCCTCAGCAAGTTTGCTGGTGATGCAAAACTAGGAGGAGTGGCTGACACACCGGAGGGTTGTGCTACCATCCAGAGGCACCTCAACAGGCTGCAGAAATGGGCTGACAGGAACCTCATGAGGTTCAAGAAGTCCTACACCTGAGGAGAAATAATCCCATATCCTACTAGTGTAGGACTGAGGAAAACAGTTCTTCCATCACCCTACTCGCTGCTTTGCTGATAATCATGTAGTGACATCCTATTTTTGCATCCTCCTCCTATTCTTGATTTTGTTTCTTTTGCTGCAGTAAAAAAATTGACAAACAAACTTCCAGACCTGTTCAGCAAGATCGAGAGTATCAACCAACAGCTGATGCCAATGACCAACATCTCTGAGAACGTAAATCGCATCAGAGAGCTGATTCAACAGGCGAGAGATGCTGCAAATAAGGTCTGTCCTGAACATTGCAGTCATGCTTGGCCTCAGTGGTTTGGACACTGTCGTGGTCTAAGCCCAGCTGGCAACTGAGCACCAAGGAGTTGCTCATTCACTGACCCCCCAGCTCTGCCCCAGTGGGATGGGAGGGAGAATCAGGAGAAAAAGGCAAAACCCTGTGGGGATTGCCTAAGGAGAGGTTAATAGATCAACACAAAGAGAGAAGCAACAGTAATAACAATAATACCAATGAAATAATATAGCAAGTGAGGGATACAAAATGCAGTGCTCGCCACCCGCCTAGCCCTAGCTGCTGTGTAAAAAACCCTTGCTCTTCCCTGAGCAGCCATCTCCTCATACAGCTGGCACCACGGTCAGCATGGTATTGAACATACTCCTGGATGGTTCAGTTGGCTCTCCTGGCTGTGGTCCCTCCCAGCTTCTGGTGAAAATTAACCCTATCCCAGCCGAACCCAGGACAGACACATGGCAGTAATTCTGTTGCTCTTTCCAAATCATTTTGTTAAAAAGTATGTGAAAGACCAGGTATAAATTTAATTCAGCAGTACCACCCAGCTCTTAAAGTAATGGTGGTGATGGGAAGCGTAATTTGTACATAAAAATGAGTGGATGCAGTAACATCCTGCTCCATCCTCCTCTCCTAGGGTTTTTTGCAGGTAATCTGTGTAATCCTTGTTTGTACAACAGCCTCTCCTCTTCCAGGGTATGTTGTGTTGGCTTTGGCAGCAGGAATAGAGCCAAATCTGCAGCTTAGAGGCTGGCACTACCAAAAAAGTTGTGTAACCCTGTGCTCTCCTGTCTCCAGCTGCCCCTCCACCTTAGGAGTCAGCTACTAGCATCTTATTAGAATGTCCTTTTGACGTAAAACAGCTGCTGTGGTTGCTCAAGGGATAGCTTGGTCTTAGGTCCCTGGGAAGCATCCCTCAGGTGATCACAAATAACAGATTCCTCTTAGTCATTATAACTGTCTGTGACCATGGTGTAAATAGCTGTAACAGGATGTGTGTCTTTATCAATATCAATAGTGCATTATGATTTCCAGTGGACGGTTAAATCCAGCTCAGTGAAGCATCAGGGTATGTATGTAGGCATCTAAATGATTCACATGCTTGCTCTTTAGAGCTGCAGGGCACCTCCGTCCCTGTCCGTGCATCAAAGGCAACAATCACTTGACAAAGGTGTGGTAAGAGTTGATTAATTGGTGTTTGGAATAAAAAAAAGTGCTGTGATAAATATTGATAATGCAGAATGTTGTATTTTCCAGCCTGTTTCTCAGTTACATTGGCTGGGAGGATGGGAGTCCAAATCTGTAGTAACCAAGGGCTCTAACATGACCAGGATATGTAATAGGTTATAATGTACTGAATTCCGTTGTTCTTAACAGGTTGCTATTCCCATGAGGTTCAATGGCAGCTCTGGAGTAGAGGTTCGACCTCCAAGCAACCTTGAAGATCTGAAGGGCTATACTTCACTTTCTTTCTTTCTCCAAAGACCTAAGAGCAGATTGGACACCCCCCAGAGAGCATCAAATAAGTTTGTACTGTACCTGGGTAACAAAGATGTAGGTATATTTTGAGATTTAATGTGAATTTTAGAACCGACAACACGTTTTGGGAAATGGCTGTGAGATGATTTTTTTTTTTTTACTGAAGTTTATAGCTACTGTGGCCCATAACTTTATTATTCTGTGGTGGCAGAAGAGTTTTGTGAAGAATACTTCATTCCTCCACCAGCAAAGGAGCTGGTTGGGTGACTGACTTCTTTAACCTTTGATGCTCTGCTCTTTTGCTCCTTTGGGAGTTACTTCTTGGTCATGGAAACCATCACACAGTCTTGTCAGCAGTGTCAGCATCAGCACAAACTTGGCTCAGCTCCTGCCTCAGAGCTTTGAGATTTTTAACAGTATAAGTCTGGGGGGCATAAAGAAGAGAGTGGCCAGCAGGTAGAGGGAAGATCTCCTCCCCCTCTACTCTGCACTGGTGAGACCTCACCTGGAGTACTGTGTCCAGTGCTGGGCTCCCCAGTTCAAGAGGGACAGGGAAATTCCAGAGAGAGTCCAGCAGAGGCTATGAGGATGCTGAAGGGGCTGGAACATCTCTGGTGAGGAAAGGCTGAGAGCCCTGGGGCTGTTTAGCCTGGAGAAGAGAAGCCTGAGAGGG
>JANHFX010016345.1:8014-26421 GCA_027560015.1 Chloroceryle amazona
TTGAGGTCCAGATTCTCCTACTCCCTTCAACATGACATTTATTACCTGCATTGCGGTAATGCCCATGAATATCAGTAAGACTAAGATCACGTTGTAGTAGCCACTGTTAAATATTTATGGGCACTACTCAAGGATTAAGATGCTCTTGAAGAATTGAAATAACTCACCTACTCCCAGGTACAATCTTTGAAAGCTGAATTATCAACATGAAAGCACTTTCAGCTACTTGAATAACATGCAGAGAAGTGAAAAGTACCATAACCCAGATGAAAGATGTGTTGCTTGTCAGTACCACTGGTTGGGTATTTTTGGTGGTTGTTTTTTTTTTTTTCTTAATCTTTTTTAAACTTTTCCTACTTCTAGCTAGGAAATAGAAGAGAAAGGTGCATGCTAAGGGCCTAAGAGACTCTTCATCTTGCCTTCCCACTCACAATCTTAAAATGACTGTCAAAAGATTTTTAATTTCCTGTGCTACAGAGATCAGGTTAATCTTCAGTGATAGGTGTTAACAAAATCCTATAAGCAGAGCTAAATCTATGCACTGAAACCTAAAATCATTGACATTCGTCATTAGTAATTATTCCTATGCCCAAATAAAGCTTTTTATATGACAATCAGTACATATGTTAGCTGTAATTCTGAAGTGCGTGTGTTACTCCTGAATTAAGTAGGAACACTACTGTGTTAAGTATTTATAGTTTGTTCTGGACAGTTAGTGAGCTTTTTCGTTTTAGAACCTTCTGGGTTTTTCCAGAATCTAAATCTGACAGTAATAAGCAAGAACACTTAAAGTGAAAGCTACTCATAAAAAATCCCCTAAAAAGTATTGTCATGAATATAGCTGGTCAGATTCAATGAAGACTTTCCATCTCTGTCTACCTAGACAACAGTCACTCTTGAATTTATTTTCACTTGTACAGACTGAAGGAGCACCACAGAGTCCACCAAAGCCTCCAAACATACTTCTCAACCACTGAGACCCAGATTTCAAAGACGACAGATAAAATTTTATGTAGTATTAAGTACCTGCTAAAAGGTGTACTTTCCAGCCTGTATGTTATCTGCTCATGGTACTCTAGTAGCTGAAAGCATTCACCGTTGAGCTGTTTGCTGATACCATTTTCTGTTTGAAGATATACAATGAGGTCTTTCCCTTGTCCTGGTGTCTCTCGATTGTTGCTTCAAATGCACACAGTTAATTTTCTGTGAACAGTCCCAGAATAAAAAATTACCTGTATAACCTATTCAGGAAGAATACTCAGTAACTGAACACAAGAAAATCAGGCACCATGTATAGATAGCCACAGAACTGTGAGAACTCTTTTTCTGTCTGTAATGGTATTTCAAATACTTCTCTCAGACACATCACAGAACAAAACTGCAGAAACCTGTATAGAAGAGTATCAAGGACCACCATGAAATTTTCTAACTCAGCATTAATAGTCTCATTATTGGATTAGGTTTGACACCTGGATTCAAAAGTTGTGTTTGTATCAGCATTACAGGACTTTAGAAAAAAAAATGAAACTCACAAATGTAGCTACATTTTATACACTGGTGTGTGGTGTGCATAGCAGATTGATCTAAGAGTGCCCAAGCTGAATTCAGATACATCTAATCCAAGAGGTGAACTCCAAGATTGTATTTAATGCTATCAAACCACTAACAAGATGCTCAATTCACAAACTGGGTCTTGTGAAGTGTGCCGAGCGTGGATGTCAGGTCCTCAGCACCATCATTTCTGGCACTATAAATCCTCTGCATTAATTTGAAAGCCTGCTTTAATGTCAGCTGTGATATCAGTTTTTTAAATACATGAATGCTGTCATTCATAATGGCACAACACTGACCAATGTGCCTTTGTGCAAGTTCTCAAGTAAACTGCTTTCAGTAATAGAAGAGATGACTTTCCAACAAAGTCAACATTCAATCAGAGCAGAAACACATTTGCTTTAATAGTGCAGGTGATTGTTCGGCCAAGAAAGATGCATTAAGAGCGCTTGCGTCTAATCGAGGGCTAGCATTTTCTGCTGTCTTCTCGTGGTACCTGTTACCTTTCTACAGTTTTAACTTCCCTCTAAACTATAAAAGTCTGAAGTATCAGCATCAAGAGTAACTAAAACAGTGGGGAAGAGAGGCCAGCCAACTGAGTGAGCAGGAATATTAGGGATGCTGACACAAAAGCTTGCAAAAAATACTTTCCTGTTTTCTGTGTCTCAACAATAAAAATAAAACCCAGTGGTATAAGTACATACCTAGTATACTCTGATTTTTACCCGCTGTTTCTATATTCACTGATCAGTGTGAGTGCTGTTACATCAGTTTGTGCCCCAACTGACTCTTCTCCACACATACTGCCTCTGTGAAAATTGCTTCTGCGACAGTGTAGCTGCTGGCTTTGAAACTACACCCACAGTATAACCTGGCTGGCTTGATCAGTCATCACATGTGTTCACATCTACAACATTAAACAATCACAAGAAAGCAATGGCTCCATTATGGAAATCCCGGTAACTAACAGAACCTGTGTAATGGTTTCTACCATGGCAGTGAGAAGTCATACAGTGCTACACTGCAAAGTTGAAGCACAGCAATGGCAGGAGGAAAAAGATTATGTATGTAAATTAATAAGGGAATAGATTATGCCTAGAATCTTCCATCTCTCCATGGGTAGACTTCAAGCTGATGTGGCTTTTTTGGCTCAGTTTTTGAGGTTTAATGTTTTGCTACTAGCCTTTCTACTCCACTCCTCTGCAAAACAAGTTAAAAGAGAGTGGGGAAAATTATTTATTAGACTGCTGGGGGGAGGTTGATTTTCTCTTATTTATCAAATTCTTTCAAGTTTCTGTGATTCAATATATTTAGCTACATCAAAGCCAAAGCATACACTTGGGTTCTTCATTTACTGCTAAAATCCACATTCTTGGATGCTAAAATGTTTACTACACTTTCTCCAAGCTTAGGAGTTAGTAGTCTTCTAGCTGTATCAGAACCAAGAATATTTCAGATGATTGCCGTCTGCAAGAATATTTACTAAAAATACTTACTAAAAGAAGAACAGGTTTATTGTTTACGCTAGAAAGTATAAATTAAGGCAAAACATTTACAGAACAGCTCTTTTTATTCCTCCTACCCTGCAGCCATATTCCAAGCCATACATCAGCTCTCAAAACTTGGATTTATAACATCAAATAAAATCGGTGTCATCTGCCATCACAGTAAAACACCAGGGTTCGCTTTGTGCTTTGAAGGCAATGGAAGTTTTCCCTTCCAGGTGTCGAGGTTTCCTCACACCATGCTTCTAAACTAGCAAATTGCACCCCAGATGCCCATTTCTCTACTCTCAGCTTGTCTCAAACATCTGAGATATATCACCAGATGTCAAGCTGAGAGACACCTAACGGCAGCAAAATATTGCTCACCATGCTGAGCATATAACATGGATCTGTTGTAAATTTTCCCACTTCTGTTGATTACTCATTAGTATTTATCTGGTTAGAGAAAGCATGCGTGAGAGTTGCTGGCTGAACCCTCTTTCTCAGGGCTGCTAAACTCCGGGTCGGCACGTTTCCAAAAATCTTCATGACAACTTGTTCCTTGTGAACGAAAGAAAGAAAACAGAGGTTGATGTAGACATAAGAATTTGAAAAGGAAAAAGGTTTTCACCTTGAAAACAGATATTTATGATTCCTCACCCTCATATCTAGAACCAGCCTCTTACTAGGCATCTGGAAAAATGGTATCACTACAGGGTGCTTCATTCAAGAGTACTGAAAGGTTTTCTGCATCACACAGAACTAAGGAAATAAAGAATTACTTCATATTACACACCATCTTTTTGAAAAAAATAACAAAAAACCTGCTTTCAAAAGCTACGTAAAAGCAGAATAAGCAGAAAACAACATTCCCAACTTCCTGTTTCCAGAAATTCAAATAAATCCAAGTTATAAATTACTATGATTGGCAAGAACAGCACAAAAAAAGCAGAAATGTGAAGTATCTGACAGCTTGATACATGTTTGGACAAATCAACAATCAGCATCTTCATGCCACTGTTAAATTGTAAAGTTTGTCTTCTTGCTCAGTATTGGTCCCTCTGTGCTGACTGGTCACTATCACCAAAAAGCTCTTCCCTTTTTCCAAGACATGTTGATTACATTCAAGCTTGATATTGAGGAAGCTAAACAAGCAGCTTGTTGCACTGATTTCTATGCAGCTATCATTTATAGATCTATCTCACCGTTTCTCAAAAGCCAGAATACTTTCCACATATTACACTTGAAAAGTAATTCAATAAACTTCAATCCTTTTTACAAATTAGCCTTCAACCAGCCATTTTCATTGCCTCACCATTATAACAATTTGGTTTTCCATAGAAAACTGATTCAGTTCAAGCAATAACTATTCAATAGCATTTTACAAGTAAGGATAAGTACAGTGATTTATCAGTTTGTATGTCCAGAAAGGTCTTTATAGGCTATTAATGTATTTCCTACTCTATATATGGATTGTATGCTACTTCAGTTTATTATGGTCCAACTCTAAGCAACAAAAAAAACCCAAAACAAAACAAAAAAACCCCCAAACAACCCAAAACAACAAACCACCAAACACCACACCAAAAAGCCACTTGCTTCATTCACCTAATCAAGAAAAAACACCAACCACCCCCATCACCTCTCCACCCAGAAAAAATACCCCACAGCACTGAGGAATGGGGGAAATTTTCATTTCTCAAGCAGCCACCACTCATTGTGAAGGAGGTAGACAGAACTTCCTCTAAAATTAACACTGCTTACAGAACAGACAGCAGGATTAATCCCCATTCATCAAGTACAACACAAGCCTTGAATGTTCCTTCTAGGAGCAAGAGGACAAATCAGTCTTTTCTCACCCAAAAAACATGCCAACAATCCAATGTGATGTAGTCACAAACACAAGAAAAATGCTTGCTAAAATGTTTATTGTTTCAACATTTAATATATGATAGAAAAATGCACCTGACCCAATATTCTTTACACCAAATAATAATGAAAATTGCTCTTGTGGAGACCAACTGAAGAGGTAGAATAAATGTATATAAAATCACAGTTTACTATGGATGGAAATTAAGAGTTAAACTGGAAATAAATGGAGTTCCATACCATTTAGAGTAGAACTGGACAGTTAATGACAGCTAAAGATCTTTACTGGATGCTTTGTTTGTGACTGTCAAATAGATATTCAGGGGGCAGGGAGGGGGGAAGTAAAACGAAACCAAAACAAGTTAGTAGTAATTTCCGTTCAGAATACATTAATCAGATTTTTGCTACAAGGTAGATGACCTACATGCCTTTTTCTTTTATTTTTTTGCGTTTATAACTTTGGTCTACTTATTAAAAGAAAATAGAACTACTTTAGGGCATTAAACTTCTTGCTTCTCCTTTTATAAAATACTTCCCATCTATCATGAGAATTGCACACACATTCTCTTCATATGCCTGATTTTTTTTTTTTTTAAACTTGATTGTTCTTGCAGAGGTCTTTCGACTTCTGAGAATTTGCAAATGCTGCCCATCCCTAGCAAGAACCTGTGTGCTGTAAAATTATGTATTTCTTTTATCATCAAGTTATATTACAGAAATTTAGTACCATTCATAGAACGTGTTTAAAACCCTTCAAAGGTACACACAAACAACAATGTAGCTACGATTTTTTTTTAATTTCCTTTTTTTTTTTAAGGTTTTGCCAGTTAGGAAAAGTACATGAAGCATTATGTATTTTGAAAAAGGCTATTCCTCTATGACTTTATTTAAGAATAGAAATAATGAAGCTTTGAAGTTTGTTACTGTTAGTATAATACTACTTTACAAGTACTAAGGCTTATACAGTTCCCTGAAAAAAGTAGAAATTTTTCAAGTACAGAAGGGTGAAGTAATATGGTTAAAAACTCTAAATTCAAGAAATACAAATGAAAAATTATCTATACACTTGTTAAGTAAGCAGCTGTTAAAAACAAACAAAAAAACCCACAAAAACAAACAACCAAAACAAACAACCAACTAAACAAAAAAAACAAAAACAAAAAACAAACAAGCAAAAAAACACACACAAAAACCAAACCAAAACAAACAATCAAACAAACAAACAAACAAAAACAAACAAAAAAACAACAAAAACAAACAAACCAAATCCCCAAACCAAAACACAGTTCCCCAGAGTTTCAGTTAAAAAATCCCATGATTTCAAAATTAGTTATATATTACATTAGAGGCAGCACAAAATTCCCACAGCCTTTGGCTCTGCACATTTTACTGTAATGTATAATAGAATAAATTATGTAGTAGAATTGTGGTGGTAGAAATTGTATTAAAAAAACAGACTAAGAAAGAGATCCCTATTTAAGGGTTAGACATAAGCAAAACAAAAAAAAGAAAATTAAAACCAAACCATCAAAAAAATTCTAAAAGCTTCTGAAGGAACAAAATTTTGTCCCAAACACCTCCTTACATGTTGAAGGTCTGGTTTTGGCTGGAGAGAGGGAGGGTTTTGTTCAGGGTTCTGGGGGTTGCTTTTGGTTGCTTTTTGTTCTGATGACAGAGAAGATGACAAATCAATGCAACAGAGAACTAAGAAAAAATAACTAGAAACAGCAATAGCAATTCCCTTAAGTTGCAAGGCATTTTTCTTCCTAAAATTCTCAAGTAGAATAGGTATTTGCAACAGAAGATTAGTAAAAGCCATGCAAAACTATCAGTTTTCACCAAGCCCAAGTGCCTCCAGATAGGTAAGCTTCAAGGATTCACCTCAGTCACTACTGGATCAAAACTGTACAGTAGAGGATTACTGTGTGACATGGCAGGAGTCCAACCATGCTGAGAATGAAGGCTGTGGCATGTGGCTACACATAGACCCTCTCTCCCTCCTCCAGCATGCACTGGATGGGTAGAGCTAGTGGACCAGTCATTCCTAAAACCCGAACTTCAATGGGCATAGGTAAATAAAATGCACAAGAGTTACCTTCCGCCCTCCGACCACTTTCTCCAAACTCTGCTTCATGAACTTCCAGAGGTACTTTTTTCTATCACTACATAGTAACAGAGACAGAAGGATAAGGATGAGTTCAGTTCTGTAAAGCTGGCATTGGTTTGATCTGAGAGTTGTGAATAAATGGTTCCAAACACACTAGGGCCATATCAGTTATTGTTTAAAGGTGCAAAGCTCTCCTGTTTGTAGGACGTTGCTTTCTTTCACCTACTCAGACAGCTGACAATCACACTGCATGGCAAGGGTTAAAATGAGTTTAGGAAATACTAAATGGACACTTTAAGTGCAGACGGTAAGAACAATGGACATGCAAGTCAAAATCCAATCACATTCACTAGCGAGAACTACTCGGCAGTATGGAGATCAGAATGAACAGTAAATCTTGGACACAGACTAAGGTGTAATGGCTCTAATATATCAATTAAAGATTGTGGCAATAGCTCCAGATAGTCTATTTTCAAAAATACTGTCTCAAAAAAAATGAGTCCTTTAATCATTATAATGGCAATAGTGCATTAGTTCTGAAAAAAAAAGCATTGGGCATCACTGAATAAACCTTTGTAGACAATAAAAATTTGAATTTAGGAGAACATAATGGAAAACACTTAAAGGAGAGCATGTATAACCCATCAAGAATTCCCCATTTAAAGTGGACAAGCTAAGCATAGACCATAATGTGACAGTGTCATTAATTGCTAAAAATGCAAATTAGAAAAGAGCAAATTCACAAATTCTGAGATTCATGTTGCAGAAGTTTTCAACTAGCAGTTCTTTAAGTGTAAGAAGTCAGCAAAAATATTAATGATATAGTAATATCAGCCAGTTGTATGATTGCTTACAAAACTGGTGTCTGGGAAACATGCACATACATGCACCAAAAAACAAACAAATCCTGATGTATAGCTAAATAAAATAATTTAAAGGATGTAATAAGAATTCTCTTGTGAATCATGCGCAATCCTGTCTTAAATTCTTGCTGCCAGGAAGTAAAAAACAAAACAAAACAAAAAAAAAAACAAAAAGAAAACAAACCAACAAAAACTTAAAAATGGTTCAAAAACTGTCTCTTTTATAGTCACTGTGTACTTCTACACGTTTCAAAATATGCTGCATTGAGACAGCCCTTGAAGTAAGAGCAGGCAAAATCCTGTTGCAAGGCACAGCAATCAAACCTTCCATGCTGCCAAGCTCACACAGTACTGTAATTATAATATTTTTTCAAATATGGGATCGCTTCTTATATAAACAGTAGCAGAAAAGGTAGAACAGAGGCTGGAGTGCTCTTCATGGACCTCAAAGCAAGACAACATCCACTGTGAAAGGAAAACCAGCTCTCATTTAAACTTACGAACTCCAACAACCTATACAAGCCTTCAATGTTATCTACTTTTTTTTTTTTTTGATAGAAAAGGGAAGAAGCTCAGAGAATGATAACATACATGCCCTCAGCCTAACTTCGAGAGTAGTACAGGTTACAGAAGTCCCCAAAGTTGTCCACTGTGGAGTGTTCCCATTCCTAACTTCCAATATATAACTGAAGCCCAATCTGAAATTGTACAGAATTAAATTATTAGGAATTACTGAAGTGAAAAAAGGGCAACTGGCACCTCTCCATTTTTAGAAGTATTTCCCTTGTCAAGACTCCCTCTATCATGCAAACCTTTGAGATAGATGCCTACTTCATAGATATATTAATCTGAATTTAAAGAAATACATATTCTTTTTAAAATGATGTCAACTAGAAAAAGAAACTAAGAATTATTTTTTCTTTATCTGGAACTATATTTATTGTTTTTTTAGCCTTCTGAGTTAGGCAGACAGTATTTGCCAGGAATAAGTGAAAAACCTTTTAAGTACTGCAATAGATTTTCAGCAATTTTGCTACTTTTATAGAAATAGACATTGATTTTTCATGAAAGCAAGTACTGCTGAAGAAGAATATTAAAACAGTCCAAGTAGTAGAGGAAAAATACGCAACACAAAGAAAATGAAGGTTATACTATACTTGATCAAACCTGTGCAGAAGCTTAGATACACAGCATGCAATAACTTGCATTTAAACTGAATTGCCTAAAACAAGGCAAATGTCATAATAGTCTAAAGGTCTTCTGAAGAAGAACTATAATGAAAGAAAGCCTTTTGCATATCTTTGTAGATAGTAAGAGACCTTCCTCTTACCAAGAAAATGCTGAATGCATAATTAAATGCTAAACAGTTCGACAGACATTGTTATATTCAGAACTGTTCCGTAGAGAAAAACATCATTTTCACGGGTCTGACAACAGTAAAGTCAAGTTTTATACACGAGCTCAACATCCATGTCAATCAAAAAGACTGACTTGTAAGATACACACATTTATCAGTCTAAGTGAAATAGATTGTGCTCCTATTCAGAGCACTTAGTATTGTTTGCTGACATGATATACCACAATTTATTTATCTTTGTAAATAAAGGCACATTAAATATGCTACTTTGTCTGT
Organism: Chloroceryle amazona; assembly: GCA_027560015.1. Lineage (NCBI taxonomy): Eukaryota > Metazoa > Chordata > Aves > Coraciiformes > Cerylidae > Chloroceryle > Chloroceryle amazona. Next base: position 17,522 of record JANHFX010016345.1, read on the forward strand.
AAGAACCATAACAATACTGAGAAACTTCTTCTCTCCCTCACGTTGACATTTTAGTCAAATTAGAAAGAATCAAATCCAGTAGAAAAACTTTGTAAATAAAAAAGAGCAACAATCTCAAACCTTGTCTTTAAAAGTTAACAGGCTTTGCTTAAAAAATTTAAGTCCGAGTCACAATTTAGGTCTGTGAGGATGACTAAAGGATTGGAACACCTGTGTTATGAGGAGAGGCTCTGAGTGCTGGACAGTTCAGCTTTGAGAAGTCAAGTCTCGGGGAGGATCTTAACAATGTGTACAACTAGTCTGAAGATGTAAAAAAGTTGGAGCCTGACTCTTCTGGTGGTATCCAGTCAGAGGACAAAAGGACTAGAGGCAATAGGCAAAAGTCTGAATTGCAAGAAACCCAAGCCTACCAAAATCCAACAGCACTACAAAACCATGACACCAAACATGACAGAGCTTTATTTTTAGTGAAGCTGGAATGGGTTGTGGAATCTCCACCTGTGGAGGTATTCAAGACCTGACTGGACAATGTCCTGATCAACCCATTCCAGTTGACTCTCCTTTGAGCAGAGGACAAACCAAATGGTCTTCTCACATCACTGATTTTGTGAAATCCCTGCCCATAAATTATCAACAGGTTGGTGTCACTAAATAGTTGATGCCTGAATTCCTTGATTTGTTGATCTTGATTAAAAATTAATGCCAAGTTTCTAGCTTCTTTCAGAAAAACAAACCAGTATAAATTGGCTTACTGTTCTCACTTAATCTAATGTGGCATCTCAATCTGATCTACAGCCTTGATTTTTGTCCAAGAAATGATGTTAGAATCAAGGAGTCATAAGATGTATTATGTTTTGTAGTTGCTAATTTATACTTATTCTTCGAAGCAAACATTACACTTTTCACTTTCAGGTTTTTAAAATTACTTATTAAAAACAAACAAAAAAAAACCACAAAAAAAGCAAACAAACCACATACACATGAGTAATCTAATCTGTAAAAACAGGAATACAAGGTCAAAGCAAAGACCCACCTAGTTCAATACTCTGTCTTCCAGCAGCAGCCAACAGCAGATGACTAAGTAAGCTTGTAAGAACATGACAAGTACATGGTGTTCTCTGGGAATGTTCTTCTACAATCAAAAGATTTGTGGGCCAAGAATTTCTTGAAAATAAGTAGTTTCTTTGCATACAGTAAATCTTAATAAATTGAGTTTGTCACCTCATTTTCCAATCGCTTTTGAGCTCACACAAATTTTATTATCTATATACAATGCATTGGATCAACAACTTCCACAGCTTAACTTCATGCTGAAAAAGTCATTCTTTAACTATACCAAACCAACCACTTGCTGAGTTTCATAACCTTTAATTCTCATATTGGGAGAGACAATTGCCTCCTGTTCTCTTTATCCATGTCATTCATATTTCCTCTCTTAATTCTTTTCCAACCTAAAAGCTCCTAGCATAACCAAACAGTTACTCCTAAAAGTGAAGATCCATTCTGTTAAATATCCTTTAGCATTCTTTTCTAGACCTTTCTTGGTTCTACTCCATCCTGATACAAGAAAAATCAACAGATGTTATGAGATGCCTGCACACTATGGATTTATAGAGATACATAATGATGTTCTTTATTCTCCAGTCTCTATTCATCTAATAAATCTTAATGTTCTGTCTGCCTTTCTGGATTTTTTAACCACTGATCTCAATAATTTCAATGAGTCATAAGAAGTGCCAAGATCTTGTTTCAGACCCTATCATTTTATTTATAAAGCTAGGGCTGTCCAGGATATATGAAATCAATATGGTAGAAACTATGATGTCTGTCTTAGCCACATAATTTTAGCATCATTGTCTACCAGACTTCAGATGTGCTTTGCAGGTGGATTTGCCAGCAATTCACAGTGAATACATTCATCATTCTTTTTCTTCCTGGAAGAGTAATTCTGCTCTGAATGAAATGCAAGGCTAACAAAAGCAGTTAGTCTTTACTTGTGGTTTTACATCTGGATGAAAATGGATCCTAAGCCAATATAGCTAATATTAACATCTGCACATAATTTGAGAGGCAAACTGAAGTCATTATGAGTTACTACCAGGGGCTGTATTACAGCATCTCTTTTATGGTATCAAATAGTTCCCTGTAATCCATGGCACAATTCCATATAACACATTTACTTTTTGACTGCATAGCAAGTTAATTAATCTTGAAAAAATCATTAATAAAATACTGAAAATAACCTCTAAGTCTTCTACAATCAATAGTTTGCAGTTTTGGAGAGTCCTGAGGCATGTTTTTGTAAGATTGTATAGTCAGGAACTTTATGGCCAATGTGCAGAACAGGAACATCTGGTACAAATAAAGATGTATGCACCAAAAATTTGTTTGTCTTACATGGACTTGTATTTTTTAAATCATAGAAATTACAAATTGTACCAGAAAAATCAGTCCAATTCAAAATTGCAAGGCAGCAGTATTTTGACTTTCTAGTCCAACTTGTTCTTCTCAAGTATTCTAGTACCCAAATTTTCTTATTTATATTTCAAAATCGTCACTTCATACCTATTTGTAGCATGTTATAATTCACATTTCTTTACCATTTTACTTTTCTGGGATATGGTCTGCACCCTAACATCATCCCTGCTGAATTTGTTTTGCTCTGGAATGATTTCACCTCTATATCCTATGCCGCTTTTTTTTCCTAAAACCAAACCAACCAACCAACCAACCAACCAAAAGCAAACCAAACACCAAAAAAGCACCACACACATACCCCCCCCCAAACCAAACCAAGAAAAAAAAAACAAAAACAAAACCAACAAAACAAAACAAAAACAAAAATGCACCAAAACCAAAAAATAAACCCCCAACAAACAAGCCAAACTCAAAACCATTTAAACCCCTTTGCCAGAATAGCTCAAGTCCTCATTACTGTCCCACAGGTCTTCATTAAAAGATTATTTTTTTGAGCCAAATTATTCTAAACTTTATATCCATTCCTTGGCATAAACATACCCAAGGGACAGTATTCACTCAGAATTAACCAAAAGCAGTTCAATCTGGGCAACAATTCCAGTCCTGAGGAGTTGCAGATCCAGAGAGTAAATATTACAAAATCTTTCCATTTTTTAAAACTTACTTTTAAAACGTAAAAGACACTCATCCCTTCAGATATCAGTTTATGTTTCTTAGGCCCATAGATCTGGACATTCCATTAATCAATCCGACTCTTCAGACCAACTTTCCATAACACTGACCTTCCTCCCAACTCTAGACTTAACCACATTGCAAGAAAACTACATTTGCTTCCACCAGCACAAGTTCCAGGCAACTGTAACATTTGGTCTGTGAAGAAAACCAAACCAACCAAAGACGCAACCTCTATGAACATGACTGCAGACCAGACAATGCTCTTTGGAAAAGGTCCACAAAGACTAAGAACAGGTACTAAAATCAGCTGCCTTTGCTTTGTTTAGGAGAGCCTAAAGTCAGAGCTTGAGATAAGGGGTTTTACTGCTGGAAGCAGGAAACATATTAAGCTCTGCCGCCAGCTTTAACCTTGACAGGTTATCTGTGACAGGTTTCATTTTAGTCAATAATACGACCTGTATTTTAAATACAGCACTATTTAACTGCACACTAATATTTAGCATATAAAATATATGACACAATGTATTTGTGGCCAATGGCAGTGTAGCAAACCCAAGAACATTGGTGGCAAATATGATTGGTATCAGTTAACAATACCCTGCTTTTTAGGAAAAAAAAAAAAAAAAAGAGTTAATCGAATGCAAATGCTTTATTTTATTTTCATCCCATAAACAATCATTTTATAGTATCTTTCAAGCATCAAAATTGAACACAATTGTAACTCTGGAATTCCCAGAAATACGCAGAACACATTTAGGCAGCTCCTGAGTAGGAATGATGCCATATTACAAAGCAGTTCAAAGTTTTATGTATTCCTTAGGGAATTTTCTGTTCAGGCTTCTGTTATCAGAGTGGCAATTCTCATCTTTTGTTTTGTCTCTAACAACCTGCCAGGATAACTAAACTCACAACTCAGCATGTCTCAGTGACTACAGAATCTTCTGGACAGACATCAGAAGACTGGCATGGCAGCAACTCATGCCTCTTTAACGAAAAGGAGAAAATCTCCAGCACCAGATGTCCAGTTAATCCAGCCTCAAAGGCAAAATAAAAGTAAAAAAACAAACAAAAAAACACACCCACCCACCCCCCCAAACAAAAAACGACTCAAAACCAAACAAAACCCAAAAAAATCATCATCATCCCCTTCCCAGAAGAACTGCTGAACAGATACGTCTATTCTATTTGACCTGACCAAGGGCCAAGTGCAAATCCTCAAGAAAACAAAAATGCAAGAAGAAACAAAGTATTTGCATATTTCAGTCTTCACTTCAAGCCTCTTAGTCCTCCCAGAGGTTACCCAGCCCAGTATGATGTCCACACAGCAACATGATTCTATTGTAAATCTGCATTGTTATGTTACCACATTCACAAGTGGCCCTCCCAAAGTAGTTACGTGCGGTCCGAAGAGCCAGCTCTATAAATTACAAAGTTTAACCTACAAATCAGTATAGCCACTGCAATCTCCCTTCAGCAGTGTCAATTAAGCTGCTAAGCTTCTATCAAGTAACATGAGTTTCTATTGGTTGACACACAGAAGTCTCAAAGCCTCTCATCTTGACAGAGCTCTGGTCTACACTTAGGCACAAGAAAATTTTTAAACTATGGTTCTCATACAAGGCCCATTTCATCAGATATTCTCAGGAAAGAAAAGAAAATAATTTGGCTGAACAAGTGGACTTTTGTACAGATAATCAGTGCAAGAGGAAGAAGATATTTGGCAGCTGTCTAGTAAGCACGTGCCTCTGTCCCACAGCCCATTTGAAGATATTCACCCAGGAAAGAGGGCATCTATTTTCACTTCCTCTATCCAACTCATTCAAGCACATGTTTTAACTCAGTTCTTTCATGCTTATGTTATTCTTGAACAGTCTTGACATTCAGTCCAGGACTGAATAAATAGATTTATTTTAAGCTCTTTTTACATTATCTTAATTCTGGGATCCAAAAATCCCACTACAAACTACTGGATTTAAATGACTATATATCTACACAAATCTGTTCTGGTTCACAGATTCTTTCTGAAGTTAGGTGTATTAGCTCAAATGGAACAGTAAACTGCTCCTGGACCAAGACTGTCTTTATGTAGCACTCCCTATTTTTTTTTTTCCTTATGAATGTTTACAAATACCTGAGGGATGGTTGTCAAGTGGAAGGGGCCAGTCTCTTTTCAGTGGTGTCCTGTGATGGGACAATGGTCACAAAGTAGAATGCAGGAAGTTCCACCTCAACATGAGGAAAAATTTCTTCCCTGTGAGGGTGACAGACCCTGGAACAGGCTTCCCAGAGAGGCTGTGGAGTCTCCTTCTCTGGAGACTTTCAAAACCTACCTGGATCTGTTCCTGTGTGGCCTGCCCTGGGTGTTCCTGCTCTGGCAGGGGGGGTGGACTCAATCTCCAGAGGTCCCTTCCAACCCCTACCATTCTATGATTCTAGACTGTGAAGAGCATCACAGACTACTGTAGGCTCTGTGGTGCTACTTAGAAACAAGTCAGGCAATATGTATCCTCAAATAAGCCCTTAATTACTTTCTTCCATAATACATATGTGGAAGTTCTAAATTCTTCAAAGGCAAAATGAATGTTTTCCTCAAGAGGGGGAAAAAAGGATTGCAGGTTTTACACTTAGAAAGTAAGGTACAATTCTTTATTTCCAAACTCATGGATGGCAGGAAGTATTTAGTAAAATAAGTCATGTGGAAGGAGATATTTAGTAAAGTTTTCAAAGCCAACAAATACCTTATTTCAGCATTTCCAGTAAAGCATCATTATTTCTACTGTTCTGCAGGGTAAGCCTCATTTAAACGTTGTCCACTTAATATAACAGACAAATAATTAAAAATCAAAGAGATTTTCATCTATATGAGTTGCTAAACAGTGTTAAAGTAACAGCAAAAAAGTTTGAGTGCTTTGATGGCAAGATGCCATACTTGTGAACCAGTGTGCTCAAAAGGCTCTATTAAGTGATAACGGTTTTTACAGTGTTCTGAACTTTTTTTGAGAATTCTTTCATCCATTATTTCATAAACACTTGTAAAACTCAGAAAAGTTTATTGGAAATAAGTGCAGAGTCAGATCATCTGCATATAAAATACATTCCCGTGGTCTTCTAAATTATAACAGGACAGAAAGGAAGATACTGTAACAAGGAGACAAGTCTTACTCTCAACATGATGAAAATGTGAGAACAATGGAAAAGAAATTCTAATATCAAGAACTGTATTCTAAATGCACCTAAAATAATAAAGATAAATGCAAGTTCCATTACAGCAAGACATACTCACTAAAGTTTCATGGGTCAGAATTTACGATGCAGGCACTAATATATTTTTAGACCATAGTCATAACAAAGAAATTGTATTTGCTTGCTTTCAGTCTTAAAGAGGTCTTTGAGGGGGTGGGGGACATACAGTTTTTAAATATGGCCTTAATTTAAGGTAAATGGTTGGTCTTAAATACAAGGATTCCACTTGCCTTCTAATGCAGCCATTAGACATTTTTTGTTGAATGCTTTTCAGAAATTCCTGCTGTTTGCTCATTTGAAATACTGAAAGTTTTGATTGCACCTTTAAACTCTCTAATTAGGATAAAGAAGGCCTCAATTCACCAGATGATTGCATTGTTAGATTTAACCTTTTCTGAGAGATGTATCTTCTAGCTACAGAATGGAAATTTAACAAAATTTATTGGTTTATAGCAATTAATCAAACATACTGTATAATAGATTAAGACTGCTTCTATTTTATCAATTTATATGGAAAGTCTTCATTATTAGCAGATGTGCTCTATAATGTTAAGGGACTAATGCCATTTTGTATGAAGCTACACAACAGAACATATGAAATGCTTTCATACAAAATTATTATAAATTAGTTGAGGAAAGCAGACAGTTCACAGATTATGTAACAACCATGTGCATGACTGGTACATTTCTCAGGTAAAAGTAAAAAAATCCACCCAAAAGTTTTTAGACATACAATACATAGAAAGATTATCACTACTGAAGGCATGAAACTTAGCTTCCTACAAATCTACATCAAATGTATCCCCTGGAAAACATTCCTATTTCAAGAGATTATAATAAAAACATGCTGTCTATTTTATTTAAATGCCAATTGTGCTATTTAATGCTTTTGCAGTCTTGCAATTCTTGTAGTTCTGCTGATGTCATCACCCTAATCAGTCATAAAACTATTTACTAGGATGTCTACCCTCATAGTAATGTCAAAATGAGATTCATTTAGGTAGTTTGATCTAAATATCAAACTATGGCAAATTAAATACTTACTGTGACAAAGTTACAGTAGATGGACACAATTATTTTGTTCCTCAATGAGGGCTATGTCATTTATAAACTGAGAAAATGAAACACTACCTTTATTCAAGGCAATAAGAACCAGACAAGTGGGATAAGTATGGTCCAACACAGCATATCATATTTTCTTTTATAATGTATGGTGAAGGATATTATATACATACTCATGGTATTTAAAGGGATATACAGATGATCATTTGTATCCCTGTCAAACATAAGAAAGTATAAATTCAGCATAAAATAACATTATGCAGAAATTTTACACTGAAAACTCAGAAGTCAGACCACTAGAAATCATTTTTATTGCTGGGATGGGGGAACCACAACAGGGTACAATAGAGAAAATGCATAAGCAGGAACTCTCCAACAATTTAACGCTGTAAAAACATGTAAAAGTGACATGTTTAAAAGAGCTTGATGAAAGTAAAATTCTCTCTATGTATTCTCTCCTCTCCATGTAGCTGTCCCAGCAATGAACTGTTCACTACACTTGAAGGTTTTTACATAGGAATCCTCAATGGCAGTTTAAACCAGTTTTTAAAATAAAGAACGTATTAACATTTCGACAAAACCTGGAATGGGGATTTTTATACAGAGGGAAAATTAGGATGGGAAACATTTAAACAGAATGCAAATCAATTACCACTTATCTAAAGACATTTAGCTGCTTTTGGATATACTTGTGCTTCTCTCAGACAGAGCACTCATGTTTTATGGGACTCCTGATAACAGCACTGCTTCAGCCATGCAGTTCAAGAAACAGGGACCTATTCCTGATTGGGTTCAGATAGCTGTGGAAAGAACAGGCATTAGTGTCCTTTAACACTTACAGACACTCTCAGCTAAGATGAGGGTGACTATCATTACTGCCTGTGTCAGTGAAGGCTAATCCCAACAGTGACTGGAAGAGTTTGTGCTGGTGGAACCAGCAGCAGTTCTTGTGCTATGTTAGGCAACCCACACACTCACTTCTTTAACTGACATTCTAAGGATGCAATACTCCAAATGACAACCTCATGCTTACCCAGAGTCATGAAAACTGTCCCTAACCCAGGTTCTCTGCCTCTAATTTTTGACATACCAAGCTGAAGAAGTGCAAGTACCACCCTGCCAGGTTTCAGCTGAGTATCAGTGCCCGGCTGCTTCTGCCTCAACACATATATAAGCCAATTCATGAGTGCCTGACAGAGCAACCAGTCAGTGATTACTTACATGGGCAGAGGCCAACTCCTAATGCTGTCTTTAGAGGAAGGCCTCCCAAATATGCAGTCCACTTCTGACTTCATATTAAAACTGAAAGCAAAAAGGATTCCTATGTTTTAGTCCCTCACCAAGAGCAGAGAGCTAGAAGAGGAGCAGAGAGCTAGAAGAGGAGCAGAGAGCTAGAAGAGGAGCAGAGAGCTAGAAGAGGAGCAGAGAGCTAGAAGAGGAGC
>JANHFX010016345.1:26521-54569 GCA_027560015.1 Chloroceryle amazona
CAGAGAGCTAGAAGAGGAGCAGAGAGCTAGAAGAGGAGCAGAGAGCTAGAAGAGGAGCAGAGAGCTAGAAGAGGAGCTGGGAATCTGCAGGTGACTATGGCAGAAGACAAGAGCAGTTTCCGCAGCTTTCCTTTTGGCCAACAGCGACAAGACCTGAGACATTGCTTTTGAATCTGGCGATGTGCAAGTGCTGCCCAGAGTCGGGTTTCATCTTTTCCATCTGCCACCCACCTTGAACTGCCTTGTGGAGTAGAAATGGAACCCCTGCTTCTAATGTATGCAGGATTTGTTATGTTTACTCAGGTTTTACTTCAGCCTTCAACATGAAAGGCTGTGGAGAAGAGGAAGGGACTAATCTGTTCTATTAATCCAGATTTGGGAAGACACAGTATAATGAATTGAAATGGCACTAATGAAAATTAAAGCTAAGAGGAAATTTATTTTTTTTTTATAGTAGAGAAAGTGCTAGATGAGGCTGACTGTGGAGAACATAAACATTCAAAATTCTTATCCAAAAATAGGTTAGCAAAAGGCCTGTGAAGGGTGACAGATACAGTTGAATCTTGTCTGAGGTAAGAGCAATTTAGTCTAATGAGTCTTTAAAAGGGAAGAGAGAAAGAAATTCCATGTAAATCCCTGAAAACCTAAAATCACCTCTACATAAAAACATTATTACTTTCAAATGATGGTAACATTTTACACATTATTTATTTAAACACAATCTAAAGGTCAATTATATTTTTGCCCACTTGTTTGTGGTCTCAGGGAAGAGATCTGGCCAAAACTACTTTGTCCACTTTGATGGTGTGGAGCCAGATCTAAGGAAAAGGGAAGAAAATGCAGCTCTGCGTAGGGGAGAAAGGTGGGACCACAGCATCCCATGTCTCCCTTAGCTTTACTGACCATGGAATGATACCATAAATGGTAGGTATGAAAATATTCATACTGCAAAAACCCATGTAAACCTGAAAGGGATTTTTAGTTCCCCATTAATGTCATTTAACAATCAAGGTAGGATGTGTTAGTCAGTGTGTTTTCAAAATATTAATAAACATGATTCAATCTTTCTCCAAAAAGTGAGTATAAAACAGCAATACACCTTTGGCAACAAGGAAAAATAACCACAGAAAGATATGGAGAGACTGGCAATAGCTGTAAGAATATTCTTATAATATTGTAATGTAGAAAGGGTGCTTTTCATTTTATGGTGCTTAAAAAAAAAAATAAACACAGTGCAAGAACATACAGTGACCAAAACCCTTTTAAAAAGCATTACCACCTGCCATGTGTTCATTAATAAGTAAAAACACTTCTGAATTCATAGTTTTATACAAGCTTTGCGCATTTTGAAGAGTAAAAAAGCCTAATCAGAATTTAATTTCCATGCAAAAAACCATCAGCTATGAAGAATGTTAAAAGAGACAAAATTCTTCCCATAAAATAGTTTCACAGTCTCAGCTAATAAATACATTCATGTGTTCTCATACTATCACCTACCAGAGTCAAAAATTTCATATGCAAGGATTAACAGAAACCTTCATCTACAGAATATCTTATACTAAACTACTTACCAAGGAAAGTCCAGTCAGTTGACTGGTGAGAAAAATAATAGAGAAATATGCCCTATTTTGCATTTTAATCTTGATTCATTTTACAGAGTTCCAAAAACTTCACACAGTTGAAAAAAAAAACAACAAAAGATAAAATTACTATAAATTACAGTGGAAGATCAGGTTTGCTTTCTGATGCCAAAGCCTATTGGCTTTGGCAATATATGCCACATTTGCATATGCTGAACACTGTATCAGTCATCTTTTACCATCAAATACTGTATAGTAATGGCATCCAAAGAGTTATTTTATGAAGGAATCCACAGGAACTATGCCAACCCGTTTTTTCAACAAAGCAAATCTATTGATATTAAATGCACACTACTAGATTAGACCAAAACTACCACCCACATTCTGGGCCAATTCTTAATTTGTTCTCTGCTGGAGTCTTCATCTAAAGCTATTTGTCTGATATAACTGGATGCCTTTCAAATTTCTTCTTGCATCTTTTTAAACACATGATGTTTGCCTGCATGCTTGTTCAGTAAGTATAATGACCATGTAGCTGGCTCTTGTATACTTTAAAGTCTGATTCTGCTTTCCAAAACAATTTGCAACTTTTGTCTCTATTGGACGTTTTTCAGAAATGAACGCTCCACTACATAAGATCAACTATCATTAATTTTGTTCTCTTTTGCATTTAGTTATTTTAATTTTTATTATCTTCAAAAAAACAGAAGATACAACTTCACACACATTCCCCATTCTGAAATGTCCATTTTTTTTCCTCCAGCAATGCTACTTGCAGTTAACATGTGTAAATGAGATGAGCACACAAACAATTCAGAGAAGTTGCTGCTGTGCTCAAGATATTTAGAAACTTTATAAAAGGCAGTAAAGGTCCTGCCAAAGAAACAGTATGCAAATCTGATAAATTCCTTTGAAGTAAGTGAGAAAACTATTATATGTATGCACAAAGATCTTGACTGTAGCTACTTATTTCCATTGTTAATTACAAAACTTACTGTGGAAAGCAAGAAATGGTATCCAGCTCAAAAGGATGCTTGCTTACTTAAGTATTTAGCAGAGAAGTCATCTTGTTTTAACATATGCATTCCTATTATAGTTGTGTTATTTTTCTGCATTATATTTTCTGTGCAGAATTTTCTCTGCAAGGGATCAGGAAATACAGATCAGTTATCAGTTTGCTTTGATGTCTATATGACAGAGGCCCAAGTTGCATTATAAAATAACATTAGTCCCTTTCAGGAAAAAATGAGACCAAACAATTAAAAAAACCCCAAAGCAACCAACTCAAGGGAGGTGACAGCTATTCAAAGAATGCAAATTCTAGTAGAAACTCAACAGCTGACTCAAACTGTTCACAGCTATTTTGGTTTTGGTTTCAATAAATGTATAATCTCAATGCATCTCAAAACAAGTGACACATCAAGATCTTTGACAAAGTTATTTTTAAAATTGTCATTAATAGTGGTATTAAATCTCTGTGAAGCTTGAGGCCTCTGCGAGCAGTTAATACGATCTGGTGTAAGAGCAGAATGATAATACATTTTGCAGGATTTTAGCTATATGCTCTTCAGCCACTTTATGAACCTGCACTGAAGATTTTCAGGGTTTATCAACAAGTAAACTGCATTACAAAATTCAACAGCCAGCTCATCATTGTTCAGTAGAGGAGTATATTCCCTTTCTGAAATTACAGTAGGTCAGCAACATAAAACATTACCTAAGTGGAGACCTGAAAAATATTAACTATGATTCAGGAAGTTAACTCACAGTTGTAAGTAGATTACTCTTAAATGGCTAAACCATTATTCTCCTCAGCTGTCGACGCTATCCCTCTTCAAAGTAAGTGCTGCACTATCAGGAACAACTGAGAAGCAAGGAAATGTAAACAGTAACAACTCAGTTGCTAATCTAGCATATAATTGCAAGCTGAAATTGGCAGTAGTTTGCATCAATGTCTATAAACCGTGCCCAACTCAGCTGTTCCTGCTGGCTAAGGTAACATCTGAAATTACCATTTTCTTCTCTCAGGTTGGCTAACTTCCAGGTTCTGGATGACTTCTTTTTTTTTTGTTATCCCAAAGGTTAACCAGAAGTTTAATTGAAGTGTAAAGCATACATAAAAAATGTTTCATTCTTGTGTTGTTCTGACATAAGTATTTGTCTATTTGCATTATTTTCTTGAAACAGGAATAAGTCAAATATTTGCTAAGATTCAGTATCCAGTAAATCATACAATAATATGATACAAGGGTGGATTCAAAATTACTTTTTGATTTGTAGGGTGCAAAAATCTTAGAGAGTCCTGTGATGTTTTTGCAAACATCTTTCAAAAAGTAGAGGTTGAACTTCCATAAAAAGTCAATGTATTAGATTTTGCTAGTCTTAATTTGTCCATGAAGTGAAAAAGATGGTTTATCACAACTCCATCCTCATCTTTATTCTTGCAGTCTATACCCTCTAACAGATATACACCAATAAAGGAACAAATTGGACTGTGATTACATATGAAAAGCAGCACCTGTAAAGAATTAGTAGCTACTGCTGCTCTAGAGTCCACAATTTTAATTTAAACTCAGCAATTTGGAAATAAATGCATTTTTGTTTTGCACTGGAATCAAACTAGCAACAAAGAAAGACGGTTCCTCTAAGGCAGTCCCCTGCACTTCCCCAGTCTTTATAATCATGCTGACAATTTTTAATCATTCTTCTGTCCTGTATCACCATCACTTTTATTTCTGTCCCAAAGAAACCCCTACCCCCCCTCAATTATTCAACTGTAAGCTCAGTCACTCAAACTACTAGAAAAAATATTACAGAATATCCTGACACCCTCCATAGTTTATTTCACAGTAGCAGCAGCAGCAAGACTTGGAGGCTTTAGAATATAATTGAGAAAGGTAAAAGTTACCTTACAATTCAGAAAAATATTAGACCTTTCTAATCAGACTGATTTAGCTGAGCTCAGTCTGTGCTTTCTAAGCAATTAAAACACTCTTTTTGTGAATTAGTATTTATTAAATAGATTTTTGGTTTAGAATCTTTTCCTCTTCTGAAAATGCTCCTATTTTAGACCTGTGTTCAGGCAACTTTTCATTTATCTGTCTCTTTAAAGCAGTCCACTTATAGCTTGAGGAAGATACTTAACAGATAGTAGCCTTTGTGAGACAGAGCTGGAGTGTTTAACTTTGCTTCAATATTATTACCTTCTCTAGAAGTTTTATGGTGCCATTAGGAGAGATGGTAGGCACTGTCCTCCTTTTATACTGTTCTTTTCTTTTACATCTTGAAATTAAGTTCTGGATTCATGCACTTTAATCACTCCTTCACACAGGTGTATGAGGCAACAAAGTACGAGGCAGTTAACACTCTACCAGATAAAATCCTTTTCATTTCAAAACAGCTCTTTAGAGAGGAAACAAACATCACAGCATCACTCAAATGTTGCGAAAGTGCAGCCTGCAGAACAAAATCAAGTATGAGAGACCTCCAAAGATACACCAGCCTATCTGGTAACTGTACGAAAAGCATAGCCCATCCTATCCCATTAATCTTAATGCTCAAAGGCCAAGGTTAGGAGGGGACAGAAGGGCAAAGTGCTTTCCAAGGATGGGGAGCCAAGTGTTACCACACATCTGGCAGCTGCAAGCCAGATCCCAGTCACACAGTACCTTTGCTTGTGGAGAGCAGAGATGGCAGCAGGTTTAACCAAGAGCCCCCCCAGAACTTCTGGAAAGTTCACAGTGATGAGGCAGAGCCCAAGTCACACCAAAGAGTCAGTCAGAGAGCTGAGATTTGAACAGAACTCCCAGTACCTGAAGCTGGGCTAGAGTGGGGATGTCCCAGCTGAGGCAGGTCAGGGCAGTTGAAGCCTATCAGTGCATCCAAACCCTACCAAAGGCTCTCATTTCCTGAAGCTGTGTGCGTAGCAACATGAACCAATCTTCAATTCATTTTAAACTGAACTGGTAATTAATACATAATCTATATGAAGTCTCCTCATAAAATATTATCATCTTACTGGCAATCTTCTCTATCTGAAGTTTTTCATTTGTTTCTATCTGCAGCCCACAAAGAAAATGACTGCAGTATCCCACTCTGGGAAGGCCAAGATTAGAGATCACAATACACAATCTTTTTCCAAAGCAGATAAAAGAAAAATAATATTCCATGGTCATGTCACAGCACTGAAAGCCAGGTGAAGATAAGCAGTACTAAGAAATTACAAAATGAGTCAGAAAATAGAAGCTGGAAAAGAGATAGATATTAGCCTTGGCATTAAATTAATTGACTCTTCCCCCAGCCCACAAATAATCTCTAGCTTACACAGAATCAATTTGCTTTCCTCCAAAGACCATTCTCAGCCAAATTTCTTAATAAAAAAAAAAAGGAAAGAGAAAAGGGAAATCAATAAAACAAAAATGAGCCTACTTAAAAATAAGCAGTATGAAATATTTTTTTCTTGAATAATTCAAAATCAGAACTCCCTGACTTAAAAATGAAGTGAAAGCAAGAAATAAGGACAGTTCAAAAAAATAGACATTTTAAAGAATGAAATTACCTCCATAATTCCATAATGTTTTTACTCTCTCTTAAAAAGGAGTGAAGCTTGTATTACAAGGTATAGGTCAACAACTAATGCACAAGATGAAGGATAAATATTTTTGAGAGACTCGGGTGGCTAGTTGCAAAAGGAACAAAAAGGAAATGGCAAGCCTCTTAACCTTTGCTGGTTTAGCTCACAATTAATCTGGTAGGAGATAAGAGGCCCATAATCCTTTTATGGGCTTTATCAGAAATAATAAGCCAACAAATTTATAAAATGCATATGCAGATGACAGTATTCTAAGCTTATTAAAGATTAAACAATAAAATGTAAGATCATCAACTGAAACGACGTAGCAGATACTTAGAGAAAGAATATAAGAACCACCCCTTCCTTGTTCCCAGGTACAATCCCTAGTTTCAGAACTCCTATGCTACAGGTCACATTTAGTAAATTACTTTCAGCTACTCCCAGTGGACCTATCTTCCGTAAGGGCTGCATATAATCCTTTTCTGAATCCATCTATAATTTGGCTTCTGCACTGCCCAAGTTAAAGTCTTGCATGATTTATTTACACATTGTATGAAAAAAAGATTTGTTTTTTCTTAAACTTCCACATGATAAATTTATTGAGGTAGAGATTAGCCCTTAAACAGAGCATAGTTTAAACGGCACAAGTGCTAGGGACAGGAATACTTAGAAATAATCAATACTACCTGTGCCAAAAGAATAATTGAATTGCAGTAGTTTGCCTAAAGACAAAGACACAAAAAAATGAGAAAGCATTATAGCAGTCATCAGGAAAATAAAGGGCTGTTGAAAAGTGAAACTGAATGATCTGTTCTCCATATCCACAGTGAACAAACAATAGCTTTAAACTGTAGTTAGGAAACTCAAAGCTGGCTATCAGGGGGAAAAAAACCCCCAACTTAATAGCCAAGCTAATCAAAGGGACTGCCTGGGACAGTTGCATAGTTTCTCTAATAGCAAACTGGATGAGAATCTGTCTGAAATGACATGGATCTGTTAATCTTGTTTGCTTTAGCAAAGAGAATGGCATTAAATGACCCCTTGATGTCCCTTCCAGCACAGTACTATACAATCAGAAAGAAAGGAAGTCAACAGACATCTACTTCAGTGGTTTATTTCACTCCCTCTATTAGTCGTGTTGAGTTTCTGACTTTATTTATACTACTTAATACTTGATTTTCTCTCCCACTCAGAAAAAAAATACACAGCATGCTGGTGACAAAATGTTCAAATATAACACAGCAACTAGATAGCGAAGGTGCCCAGAATTTATGGTGGTGTTTGCCCTCAGTCACGTGACCGCATTCAGGTTGTTCTTGAATTGGACAACTCTCAGATACTGCAATAGCACCTGCTAGAAACCAGCTTTCTGCACTCTCTAGATTCAAAATACAAATTAGAGAAAAACCACCTAGCTTTTTGACAGATATTATGCTTTTGCTTTCTGGACAACATTGTACTGATTGACCATGATAAAAACTATAATTCTCACAGAGAAAAAAAAAAAAGATAATCATTTAAAACTAAAGACATAGTGGCCATCTAAATTCCTCGCTTTTTTATATTAAGTTCAAAGCATGAAAATGGCAGGAATTGTGTCTGTTCAGCACAATATGAAGTAAGAATGTAGCTTTTGGATTTTAGCCTTTCTAGCCACATATATTGAAGAGAATAAGATAATTCTGTATAAAGCAGGATTCAGTTTAAATTGATACATGTCAAGTTATTTGCTCACACTAAAAGAATGGGTTTAATCCAAATAGCTTGCTTTCATTTTCATTTCTGCCTATAATTCAGGTCAAGTTATCTCACAGGCCAAAATTCTTTACAGAGTTTCTTAAGTAAATATATTATCTTACCCTGTTGGTATAAAACAGGGATATAATGAAACTTCAGCTACTATGTTAAGTGGTTTGCAGGAAGTTTATCTCCTATTTATGTGCATGCATCATCTTTGTGTGTGCCAATACATAACTGCACAAACAATTCTATTGACTTTATCTGTAGCAAAGCTACAGATAGAAGTCTACAGCAAATCTCCTAACTCTCATCATAAATGATTTGTATATTTTCCCAACTCTTAGTATTTTCCCAAATCTTCCAGACTTGAAAAATACATAAATTATTTCTTATGAGAATCTTGAAAGAATTTGAATACAAGTCAAAGGACATAAAATAATCTCATTCCAGAACCTTTACAGACACTGTGTGCTATTTTCCTTATCTTGCCATTGAGGAAAAGAGGAGAGATACTGGAGGAAACACAGAAAACATTACGTGTTTTTCTATTTCCATCCCCATCTTTTGGAAATAAATGCTTTTGACTGGCTCTTAATATAAAGACTCTAACCTTTAGGCTACTAAAGTCATGTTGTACATCTGGCTATCCATTATAAACAAACATTATTGTCCTCCTATCTAGAGTATTTAAATAAGATAACACAGAATGTCCATATGAGATTCATTCTTCAAAAAAGCAACCTGAATAAGTGTGAACAAACAGAACTAAGAGTCTGTAATCCACATTTTATTACACCATGAGCTTCATGGAATATAACATTTAATAACAGACATGTTAGAATAGTAACAGCTTTGGTACTTCATCAAACTCTTCTATGTAAACTACCACCCATTATTCTGTTACTGAGGTAAAACATACTTTAAAGTAGATTTGAAGGTACTGAAATGCACCGGTGTTTGGACAGATTATATTCATGGGTTCATGGACATAATAAGGGACACAAATCTCATCCTAGCAGAAAGTATTATCTGGAATGAGAAGTAATCCTGCCATAAAAGCTAATATGTGGTCAGAGCACATGTTTTATACAGAGGTCCTATCAATGACTGCATCTAGTTTCATGTACAGGTAGGTACTAAGATCCATTCTGGAGAATAACATTGAAACAAACATTGGTTTACATACCCTAAATTATTCTTATTTATTCTTCAGGATCCCAGGAACTAACCACAGTATCTGGTCACGGCTGTATTAAGTATTATGAGGCACCAGATACACATCCTCAGCATTTAATCAGCTCTGAATAGTCCACCTTGCAGCAGAGTCTCACTCTACTGGGCAAGTGAATGGCTCGAGGTATATTTGAATCTGTCCGAACTGGTCCCACAATATGCAGTCCATTACCCTGGAAATATGTTATGGCTCAGTGACAAGCCACATCTGACTGACACAGTAAGAGGGAAGAATCTGTTTTAAAAGTACAGAAGAAGCTCTAGCTTGCAATCAGAAGAGGTAAAATGGAACTAGAAAAGGAAATTTAGGCCAGTTCCCAAAGGTTCTTCATATTACCTATGACAAAAGCAATCTCACCTTCTCCCATAGTTAGCTGCTAGTTCTAGCTTTTGCCCTGCTACATTCCTTATGCCAGCAGAAGCATTTATGGGTCAACTCCTTCTCCTCATAACAACTTTCATCAGGGAATGAATCAAGGTAGCCCAAACAAAAAGCATCCTTGGTCTTATCTTCTCTCACCATAACAGCAGAGGCTGATTCAATTCGGACAAAGTCCAGACTTGTTCTTCAGCACAACAACACTTGTGCTACAAGTGACATCACAGTCTTGTGGGCAGGCTTTACTGATAAGAACCTCGCCATCCCTTGCAGAATGTTAAATCATGTGAAAGGAGTAATAATCATTCTATACAAAAATAAACTCAAATCTTTATACTTTTGAAAAGGTCTGAAAAAAATAGAAACTCTGAGGCAATGAATATCCATTCACTTTTCTAATAGCCTTAATATCTCTTTGTCTACCAGCTATAAGTTTATTCATTATACATTATTTGGTTTATTTTCCTTTATTCCATTTCCTATTCCAGTGTCCTCATTAATTTTATATGAAGTTTTGTTTTCATTTATATACTTTTCATCACCTCAATTTCTTAATATTTCACCAGTCCAATTAGATACTTCCAGATCTTAATCACATTGAGATTCCTTATTCAGCTATAAATATCATTTTATTACAGTTGTTTTAATGACTAACTGTTATAATAACTATTTTTTTATATAAAACTTTACCCCTTTCCTTCACTTGTCTGTAATTCATTCCATCTCTCATCATACTTTATATTTTGTTCAGTAGATCTTACATCACCCTAAAATGTTTCCTGTACTAAAAACTAATTATCTGGGGAGGGGGTAAAATTCCACTTTGTTTCACCATAAAGATCAAACATCACAATGTTTCCTCCACATTTATCAGTCTGTCCTAAAGTTGCTAACTGCAAACCAAATGGAAGACAGATGTTATCCCCACATTAAAAGATGTACTCCTTCAATAAACATGAAAATGCAGCCCAGAGAGGCTGTAACACACAGCTCTGTTGTTGTGGATATCAACATCACCAATAAAAACAATGTTAGTAAGACATGAAACCACTACTTCTGAACTAGGAATCCAGCATTATTCTGATCTTTAACTTCTGTAATAGCATATACTTGCAGTGAAATAGTTAATATTTACTTCCAGTTTCTAAATTCTCTATCATCTCCAGCAGATCATTAACTTCTGTAAGACTTGAGATGCTGATGCTTCTGATGATGATTCTAACTATCAAATAAACTGGAATGAAGATCTCCAAGTCATAATTGATGGATTTGATTCTGCTCAAACTATTATTTTTTTTTTTTATGTTCTAATTATTCACATTATGTGAGATACAAGATTTTCCTGTCATATAAAGGTACAGATGAGAACGAGGTCTGTAAGAAAAGTTTATGTCTTGTTATACTGTATATGGAACTCTGATGCAATATGAATCCAAACAGTTGTAGGCCATTCTCATTAAGTCCATTCAGATTCAATAACTAACCTTTTTTAAGTTTCTCTTCAACTGCTACAATTTTTAACTTTAATTTGTTTTTATGAGGGAATAAATAAAAGCATTAAAGTTATGCATTTTTAACAGTCTGTGTTTGAGAGGTGAAATTTATAAAGCCCCCTCATACTAAACTTCTTACAAGAGGAGTTAGGACTTTTTTTGTGGTTTTTTTTAAACCTGTTTCATTCATTTCACAGTCCACTGGTTCTCTCTGGTGAGGTGGTCTGCAGCTGTACAGTATCACACCAATTTATGTCCTGCAACAGCCAACCTAAGCTCTTCTGACTCTGCACAACTTATTGCTAAGCTGTCTTCGCTTGTAAAAACAAATCTTTCTTTGCAAATACTTTTTTAGTTCCACTTGTTCTTTTGCTGTCTTTCACTTGAAGAATTCAGAGAATACTGATATTCAGTAAGAATGTATGAGATGACTACTTTTGTTAGGGAAAATATCTTTATGCTTCTTGTCACCCAAAATGGAGACCTACATCATGTTATTACATAATACACTGCATAAGTTTAAGACAAGCCAGGTGAACATTCGACTTACTGTTGTATTTTAGACTCGGAAGCATAAGATCTTTATACAACAAACTTAATTGCATTAATGTCATTGTCGACTTCTACCACCTGAACATGTGATTGTGTCTTACAAAACCTAAATTCAGTTGCTGATCCCAAAGGATAACAGAAAAATGGTTTTGTCGAGTGTATGTTGCCTAAAATCATATTACAGATGTAAGTCATAAATTGATAGAGTAATGTTTGTATTTGATAATTTGTATAACATTTGATAATTTGCATCACCTGCAGTTCTAGTAGCTTTGGAACGGTTACCTCTCAGTGGTAAATAAAGTAACTTTTTCAGCTGCTGAGACAGTTTGATTTAATTTCACAGAAATACACAAGCTCACGCTTGTTTGCAGCATATTAATTGACTTATCTAATTACTACTGATGTCTACTTTTTAAAATCCTCTTCTACTTTCTGCTGAAATATACCATTAAATGTTTTAATTTAGAAATGAATGGTATACAATCTGCTACCAACTCCCACAAAATTTAGCACTGGACCAAGATATAATACTTGTTATTATAAAATCTGTTTTAATAGTAATTACTAAACTGCTTTACTACTGTTCAAAATGACAGTTATGCATTATTTTACAAATTCTTTCTTCACTTTCATTTTCTTTTCACCTGTCAGAAAGAAGTCTCCCCCTCCTTTATGGCCCTTTAGCTTTAGGAAAGAACCTGATACTATCTTAGCAGAAATTTCTTTTATAATCTATGTAGTAGCCCAAAGTTGATTTTCTCCTCAAGTAACAGAAGCAAAACTTCAAACAGCTGATAAACTCTTTGCAAAAACAGACATGGACAACATGTTTAACCAGTCTGACTAATCTTCACGAGGCCCACCATAAGTACTAATACCCTAAAAAATAAGGAAGAAAATTAGTTATCCAACCTGAGAATGTTTTCACCAGATATTCCATAAGCAACTACCATTTATACAATCAACATGGGATGGATTGGGATAGCAAAACAGTCAAATCTCATATACATTACCATATGTGCATCATTTTAAGTTCTCTTAAACCAGACTAATTCCTACCCTCAAAAAAAAACCCAAAACCAAACCAAAACAACCCTAATGAACGAAAAATTTCAGTCATGATCTTCATACAGATTAATTTCCAGATTTCACAAGGTGTTTTTCTCAATGCCTTACACCTTTTCTGAAATGCTATGTAACATAGTCATCAAGAAGCCCCCCCAAAATGAGTAAGTATAATGAAAATCAGTAACTTGCTGTCCCTTGGCCTTATCAGAAAACTTTACTGCCTTAACCTAACCTATTACCAGTACAACCATACTTTCTTTGATTTGATAGCTTCCATTACTCTTGTATGTTTGGATAGGTTCATTTTTTTTTAACAATACACGGTTCATTTCCTTCTTACTATCATCACTCTCCCTGCATTCTCCAGAGGCTCAGGGACATTTTGCTCATGCTTCAAATTCAAGTAGCTGGCAAGATGCTGTCAAAAAATGGATGTTTCAGTATTCTCTCAAAACTTTTTGAGACATAAAAATATAATTTCTTCAAGCTATCTTGAACTGTGAAATATTACCAGACAAAATTTAAAATGTCTGGAGTGAAACATTTGTTCTGTTCATCAACATTTCTGTATCAGTATGGTCCCTTCTATTTAAGAGTGCAAAAGACAGAATAGGTGTCAGCTGAGAAAGATAGAAACCTCAAAATGGTCAACAAAAACAAATGATACTAGAATATATAAACATTTCACATTAGGTCAGCCAGTACCATATAGGTACTGTACATAACCCAAGTCTCACCCACATCTGTGCTGCAGTCAGCAGGTTTCCCTTTCATGAAGCTGGACTCACACTTTTCATATGATGCTTCCAATGTACAGTACTGACATAGATCTGATACTGACGTGTCAGTCTCACAGGCCCTGAGCTGGCTATCTCAGAAAAGCACATGCTCTAAGTTGGCCACAGCCCAGATACGTCGGACTCCTTGCATAAGAGCTGTGCAGTAACTCTCTCTGACATTTTTTTTTTAAGTTTTTTTTAAGTTTCTGAAGTTCTAAAGCTCACCAGGAACAGCAGCTTTTGCAGTGACTGGGACATAACAAAAAAAATCCACATTCTAATGCTAAGATAAAACACTATGTCCAGAAAAATCTGGATATATGAAAGACCTACGTGCAACTGTGAAAAGACCAAAAAGTAATAACTGCAGAATGGTTAACTAACATTTTGATGTTTTGTTGGGGTTTTTTCCCTTCCTTTCCTGTAATCTGTGGAAGTGTTTATCCTCCAAACCCATCCCACTATGAAATTCAACAGATGTTCTAGCAGTACTGTCAAAAACTTACTATTGATTACTGGTTTCCTCATAAGCGATGAGTCTCTGTGCTTGCATTTTGTTCCTATTCCATGATTATAAGTATACAATAACTCATTATACTTCATATATATCATACAATAACAGAAGAGGAATTATTTAAAAAGGAGTTAAAACATACATTCCTCCACTGCTTACAAAATACCCTTGTCTCTCTGTACTTGTTCCCCAGAGGATAAAATTTTAGGAGTTAAAAGCATGCTTGTAAACTTAGGTCAACAGAAGCAATATATAAAACTAAAACAATGGAAATATGTTAATATTAGAAAATGTTAATATTAGGAAACTTGCTTAGATGTAGTGTTGGGGAATATGGTCTAGGGGTGAACTTGTAAAGTAGGGTGAAAGGTTGGACACGATGATCCCATGGGTCTTTTCCAACCTAGATGATTCTATGATTTAGAATCATAGAAGGAATCAAAGTAGAAGTTTGTTTCTTAAATTTCTCTATTTCTAAAGGGAATAAACTTTATCTGTATCCTAAATCTGCTCCTCTAGCAAACCCAGATGATTTTATACAATTGGAATAACAAACTTTATAATGAAGATAATTCTATTCACAAAATAGCACCTACAAAGCTATAGGAAGATATTTGGCCTATTCAAACTCCTTGACGAGTCTGCAAACTCAGCTCATCAAGCCATCATTACCTGTCTTTTCTATTATTCTTGCCATGGATTCCCTAAGCAATATGCACTATTTTAAAACAGAAAGTTACTTGTGGCACGTTCTTCTAGAAGAATAAAGTTCCTTGTCATCAGACTGGAGCCTTGAAGAAGCTACCGTGTGTTTGGGTGCTGGGGTGCACACAGTAGGAATGATGCCTGTTTGCAGTAAACAATCATAACAAATGATGGCAATAGAAGATAATCACAACTGGTTACAGAGGTATCTTATTTCTAACTGCAAGGACTCATTTCCTCCATGAGATTTGTCTTCCAGAGTTTACAAGACAACAAACAATAACTGTTCAGTGCTAGTTAGGTGGGAAGAAAAAGGTTATAGTAATTTCTAGGCCAAACCTAGCTAAATATGGACCTGGTATTTCCACTACAAACAACTAGACACTTCCAGCTGTTGAAATTATTGCTAAATATATTTACAGTCTTTGTACAATAAAAAGCTTTATTACTTTTACTACGGGCAGAAGAAAAAAGCTTTAAATCTTTAGTTCTGACGCAATATCTCCTGTCTTAAAAGCACTGAAGCCTTTCAAGGGGAAAAAACAGCGCACTCAAGAAAAGGTGGTTTATGATGTTGTATCTTTGTTGCAATTTTGGTTCATATATTTTTATTAAGTGTAACCTTTACATGTAAATGAAATGATTATCTAACACAAAGTACTGTTTTCATAAAGTAAGAATAGGTTTTACGTCCTAAAAGATAAAGCAGCATAAACCAGTCAGGCAGCTCAGCATGTATTTGATGGCTGTGAAATGAACTATTTGATTTCCTATTAAGGCCTTAACAGCCTGCACTGTACCATAGCCACCAAACCCATGCGATTAGGCAACTAACCTTTCATCAGGAGGCAAGAAGTATAAAGCAAGTTCTGCATTTTTAATAGGTAAAATACCTCATTTAAAAATCTAAGCTTGGAAAAAACCCTTAAAGCGTGGAATGTAGAAAGAGAAATGGAGATCATATCCTGAAAACCCAGAGGAAGATGAATGTACCTGGCACAAAGGAAAGGTTTCCAAATGTGTTTAGTTAATATGTAATTTTTTTCTTTTATTTTCTTCTCTCTCTCTCCTTCCAGTTCAGCAGGCCACACGTAGAGGTAGAAAGGAAACTTTACACCTTCTGCTTCCCACATGACTGGACTGTGAGGCAGAACACAGAACTCTGCTGCCCGGCTGACATGCAGCTCTAAGGATGCACCATGCTCTTTGATGAATCACGACATGAGATTTCTGCAGAGTCAATCTGTCTGACAATTCTAGTGTTGATTCAAAGAAGGGCTTTACGGAATCAAGGGATTAAAATTTTACATTTTAATTCTGTGTACGGCTCTTGGGCTATGAAGAAGACAACTAAAACCATCACTTCAATCAACAGGTGGCATGAAAGTATATTGGAGGAGAGGATGATTTTTAAGATTCATTTTTCTAATAGTTTTCATAACCAAAGCACGTCAAGCATGGCATAAGCTTTGCTCACTTAAAATTGAAATAGAGGCCACCAAATAGTGCTATATGTCTCCTGCTCTGGACAAAATCCTGATCAATACTGGATTTACTGAGAGATGTATAGAAAATGATAAAATTACCTAGCAAATCTAAAAAGCTTGCCTATCTTTATTTTACCCTAAAACCCCTCTCTTCTTCAGACACATACAGAAGGATAAAGTTTAATTCACTATGGGATCACCTGGAAAGCCTATGGAAGTTTCTTAATGGGAATGCAAGTGTCTAGAAGCCAAAGAATTCAGACTACTCCAATCCCAGCTGGCAAATTAAACCCGACACTCAACAGCTTTTTCGGTAAGTAGCTGTCGAAACAATTTTTACTAATAAATTGATGAAAAAAATTGGTTTGCTCCTCAGCAAGGTTTTTGTTATTCCGGAATCAACAACTCTCAAAAAAAAAAAGATTCTTTTTTCCACAGAAAGTTTAGCTATTTATTATATAAACCTGAATCCTCACAGTCCATCTATTTGGTATCTCTTTATTGTCTTGTTAAGCAGGTGTGCAGTACTGAGCACAATGACTCCTCATTAAGGCCTGTAAATTCTACATCAGAAAAACAAAATAGCCACACAGTTTAAAAACAATATACCACTTCAGTCCTTGTATTTTTTCTGGTTTTTACATTTTGTGGTTTTGGGCATTCCTTTAATTTATCATCATGAGAGAAACTGTCAATAGAGAGAGTTATGAAAACAAGACAGAATTGGAGAAAAAAAATATGTATAGATTTTTACCTTGGGTGATTAAATTCTCACTGACATTAACATATGACAACCTGCTAGAATGATTTGTAAGTCTTTACAGTTTTATAAATAGCTTTATCTCTTCATTCCACATGAGGAAAAAGTGAAGTATTATTTATTGTACCTTTCTACCACCACAGCATGGAATATTTCAAAGACTTATTTTAAGTTTTGTGGAAGTCTCTTGATATTAAGGGACTGCAGATACAAGATGATGAAACCTTCTTTATATCTTCTGGCCCCCTGCTGAACATGTTACACACTATTTTGTAAAAGAACTACCTCTAATCCACACAAAGGAATGCTTTCCTTTTATTGTCATGTAGTTGTAAAGCTAAAGCAAGCCATCATAATTTCATTAAATCATGCTGAATTACTTAGAAATGCTGCGAATGACTTGTAATATGTAATGTTTGCTCTACAAACAGACTGAATATTTATAATATTTAGTTTATACCATGTTATTTATTCTTTAAAAAATGACATATTTGGTTTTGTTTTCCTAGTAGAACATAAGGCAAATTATATTAATTAGGCTATTTACATGATTTCCTAACTTGGAGCAGCGAAAGTTGCCTTTAGCTAGCAAATAATTGGAATTACAATTGCTGGAGATATCACAAGTTTTTTAATTATATCAAGCTCCATCAAGCTCTGATAGGACATTAATAGTTACTTCCCTTCACTGACAGTGTTTTTAATCCCTGCTAAGCCATTCCAGCATACTGAAAGCCATAAAACAGAAATATATGACAAGAAATAGTAATCTTCCAATTTTATTCCCCAGACTTCAGGTTTACTGGTATGTCCCTTTGAGAACGCAATGACAGAGCTTGTCTTTCATAAAGAACATTGGAAATAGATTGTAGTCTAAAAGTTACCATAAGATTTTGGGTAAGCAACCAGTTTTGTTAGAAATAAAAGTCAAGTATGAAAAACACAGAAAAACTACAAATGTATTTCAGTACTATAAAAAATTCTTGCTAACGTGAATATTGTTTTTTCTTTGCTTTTGGAAATCAGAAGGGAGAAAGAAGCTGATTAATTCAACATTTATTTTCTAAAACACGGGGAAAGCTCAATCAAACACAACAGTTTCTATGACAAGAAAGGGATTGTAAACCATTTCTGATAAGGTGGGTGCAATCCAGGCTTACACTGGGCTGCATTTTAATTCAGTAATAGGCATTACATACTTTTAATAAAGCTGTGAATAACCTTTCTTTCTTCCAGTCTAGCAGCGTTACTCCCAGAACTTTAAACAAAAGACTTGAGAGCACTTTACACTGCTTCAGAGGCAGAAACTTAACCTTGTTCCAAATGACCACCATAATGAGAGAAGAGGCTAGAGGGACATTACTCTTTGAAGCAAAACACTCCATGACCTGAA
This sequence comes from Chloroceryle amazona, assembly GCA_027560015.1. NCBI lineage: Eukaryota > Metazoa > Chordata > Aves > Coraciiformes > Cerylidae > Chloroceryle > Chloroceryle amazona. The sequence continues at coordinate 44,781 of JANHFX010016345.1, forward strand.
AAGATGGTTCCTGTGCCTATCAACTTTAAGCATTTATCTCCTTCTACAACAGACAGCAAGCGCATACAAAATTTCATTGAAAATAGGTATCTTACCCTGCTGGACATAAGATGCAGAGCAGGAAGTCAGTGTCACCATCCTCTCACTTATCAGAAAGTGGCATATGCTAAACACCTGTAGACTGATGAAATATTTAGCCATGTAGGCAGGTTTTAGGAATTTTTTTTGCCTGATTCTCATTGGAGAAACGTTGGATTTATTTTTCAGGTAATTCTAGCTCCTCAAATGGCATAAATACCTGAGAGTTTCAGTTTGGCTGGGGATGTGTTTTGCTGAATTTTTTAGATTAAGTTTCTAGCCAGCTCTAATAGCTGGGCCAAAAACTGTAAAATGTAAGAGTAAAAGACTAATGATTAGATACTAACCCTTGAAGTTATTTCTTGGTTTAGAACATCACAATCCTGATTACTTTAAAGAACTGCAAATAGAAGTGCCCCTCCCTAAAGCATTATCTGCTAATTATCCACTAATAAGTCTGCATCATCAGAAAATACATAGTTCATGGCCTTCAGTTTTCACTGTCTCCAATTTTATATTCCCACCGTCTATACATCCTGTCAAAACCTCATCTTCTCACTTAAAACACCACACAGTGCCCTACCTAGCCCCTATAGCTTGCACTGAACATAAAGAGAGAACATAGAAAAAGAAATTTGTGTTACTTTAAAAAAAAAAAAAGAAGGGCAGAAGCAGAGTTGTGAGTTCATTTTTGGTCCAAGTAGTGTCTCTAGCAACGTCAGAAAACAACATCCACTGTTGGAATTGAATGTCTATGGACAACCTTTTAAAACCACTAGATTATGATGAATACAGAAAATACACTAAAGCAGTTAGCACTGAATGTTCAAAGGTTTTCTAATTCTCTGATGCCAGGAAGCTGTTTAAAGCTTGGCATTGGGGTAGGCTATTTCAGACAACCCATGAAACATGAGAAAAAATGAGCAAAACTCCAATAAACATTTTTAAGACTTCTGTTTGGTGAGCTAAAACTTCATTTAACCTCTCGGGAGTTACTGTGCCAAATTTGTAGATTAAATTCAATTATAGAGTGAAACAGGCATTTTCATTTCTGCTTCAAGTGCAAGTTGCAACACACTGTTGAAGATGAAGCTGTTTCAAAAGCCTCCATTACAGTTTTAAGGAGAAAAATAACTGCTGAATTTTTAAGGATTTGTTGCCTGTTAGTTATGTGAGTGGCTCAAAAGGGGTTGCCAAAACAGGGACCTATCTACAAATAAGGTTACCAGAGACACACACCCAGGTATGTGAATGCACAGGTGCAAAACTCATTTTAGCTCTCCTAGCCCACAGTTGAAGAACTTCGTTTTGAACAATATACTGTGAAAACCTCAATGTTCCAAATACACACTATTCATTACTTTTCCTCCTTCTGCTGCAGCAACATCAATGTTCTTTTTTTAATCTTCATCCTTTCACTTGCCTATTCTGTGTCTTTGTCACTAACGCTGTGTAAAGGAAAAGCTCTGCAAAGCAGTCCGGAAACAAAAAGGGAGTCATGGAAGACAAATGACAACATAATATTAAACCAGAAAACCACTGCTAAGGATGAGTGTAAATGGGTAATTCAAACTCTACTGGCCAAAGAGTGCAATGTGACAGAACTTTGAGATAGGTGACTCAGAGACACTGGTGTTCAAATGAGATACAGATGAACCTATATGCAGATGTATTTTTATGGCTATAGCTCCAGGTATCAGGACGAAGCACAAACACATTGTCCATGACAGACTCCAGACCCCAGCCACTGCTACTGTAAGACCATCCCTGGTGTTTTCTGAGTCCCTTCTCAGCTTCTTACCTGAAGTCCTAGGGGAGGCAAAGCTGCTAAAAATATTTGCACTCATCAAGACTCTCGAGTTTAACCCCTTTCACAGCACTTTGGAAGATGAAATAAGAGAGCTGTCAAACCTCAGCCTTTGACCAATTTTTTAAAAATAAATAATTACTCTTTGAGGAAGGTCTTAAAAAAAAATAAGCAAAAAACCATCAAGCCAGCACTCTAGTCAGAATCATTAAAATCCATTTCAGCCAGTGGTGGAGGGCAGTGGTTAAGGGCAGAAGTCAGGTAACCTGTCATTCTCCTCCTGCCAATATTCAGCCTGGACAGATAGTTCATGCACAGCACATAGAGTTGCTCCTCTCATTAACAACCCCCAACAGTCCCTGGTGCTCAGGTAAGGCCCTGACTTCAAAAATTATTTAAGGCACCAAGATATCCATGAGAGGAAGTTATTTTCTCTGGCTTGCAGACTGTGAAGGTTACATACAAAAAGGCTGCAGCTTAAAATTTTAAAACACACGTAAATTTTCAGGGTGCACTTTACGCGGACTCCACACAAGGGTGTCACCACAGCAACTTCCCGCTAACACAACCTCACTTGAAGATCAGGGGGAGAGCCCAAACCATGCCCAAGCGCCATGTCACCTTGCACGCAGGCAGCGCCCACCATAGACAAACATCGAACTGAAGGAGCTTTGAGTCTCTCACGGGCTGTGTTTTACCAGTACAGACATTTGAGCAGGTCCAAGGAATAAATCAAACACATACCAGATGAAATAAATGTAAAAGAGCTGAGCAGACACTGACCTTGTGCCCGCACCAGGGCATCCAGCCTTCCTTCAGCGGTTGCTGTGCCACGGGAACTGCAGGGCAGCCTCCCATGGCTGCCTGGGGAACTTTAATCCTTCTCCTCCCTCACGCTCCCCCTGAGGCTGGGCCCAAGTACAGTACCAAGTACTTGCCACCAAGTACCCCCTTTACAGGGTAGTGGCCCTTGCCCTGCCCTCGCCAATGGGCACTGTCTTCCAGAAGCTTCCAGCAGCCTGGGCAGGGAGCAAGGCCATGGTTTCCTCCACCCCAGAGGCCTGCGAGACTCCAGCGAGCCCCCGGCAGGACGCAGCTGTCCCTCACTGCCGTGGCAGCTTCTTTGCTGAGGGCAGGAGTGCTGCTCGCAGCTCTGGATGCAGGGATTTGTGTTGAACCATTGAGTGAAAGTCCGGGAGAGGAGTCCTGTGGAGGTGGGGTCAGCGAGGTCTCAATTATTCTGATTTTGCTCTCAAAGTGACAGATATCAAAAGAAAGCCTTCACTTTCCTGTGGCAATTGGAAGGTTTGTGCCTTTAGCCTGAGCTCGAAGGGGGAAAAATGGAAATAAATACTTGACCATTTGACTCCAGAAGGTCAATCAGTGGAGAGAAGAGACTTAACTCCAGGCAATTTGCTGTAGACACCAACCATTTCTTATCATACCGAGTTAATCAGCAATTTCTTAGTTTTTTAAGGATTATGGGTGCTGATTAAAACAAAGCTCTGCTCTTTTTCTGACAGTCTCGCTGCAGAGCCATGAAAGGCTCACCTCAGAAGTACTGCTGTGAAACAGCATCTTCCCACAAGAGCAACCTCATTTAAACTGTAAGGCAAGAGCCCGGAACATGCTCCTAGATTTTCACAACGCTCATGCAAGCATCTAATGCAGGATATCTTTAAAAGGCTGAACAAAGAAAAATGAGACCCGCTTTCCTTGTTTCCAGCTCAAAACAAGATTATACAATACCGTTTGTCTTAATAAAAATAATATATATATTTAATTATTGTATTATCTTCTTTCCAGTGGGCAACCAAACCCAACAGTGATAAACTTCTTCACCCATACACACACTTCATCCTCTTTAAGTGAACTCTGCTGTACTCTATGCATTAATCTTGCTGAAATTAGACTTTTGCAGATCTACCAGCTTTATTTCTCTTATCATTGGGAAGAATGTCAATGTGTTTTCTACCTTTAGGCATATCTGCAAAGAAGTTAAACATTGAATATTCTGATGTAATCATCCCACCATGAGATGAAAGACTTAAATTCAAGATGCCACTAATTTTGATAATTAAAATAAATAAAATAAAAATAATCAGTAAACAATAGACCTGTTGTAGGATCCCAGTGATGTAAACTCTTAAAAATTACCCCCCAAAATCAGCATTTTTGAAAGTGCGACATCTCTGGGTGAAATTTTTATCCTGAACAAGCTGACTTAAAGTATAAAAACTTTAAGAAACATAGCAGTAAACTTTTTGGACCCATTTCAATAAAAATATCACAAACAAACTAGAGGAAGAACTGAACCTTCCCCTGAGGCTACCAGGAACTGTATTTGAATGATGCTAGAAAGAAGAAGAATTTTTCTTAGTAGAGGTATCTGTGAAAGAGCACCTTAGTAGCCAGCATACTGGTTAGGCTTTAGGAGGAAAAAATTCAAGTGCATTCAAAATCTTCCCACTTTTACTGAAGAGTCTAGATGCAACACAGAATAAGCCACCAAGTTTCGCTGTGCTCTGGAAAACAAACATAATACCTCGCTACTGCAGGAAGAGGTTGTTATGAAGGGCAGGGGTATCAAATGACTTGGATCAGTTTTAGGGACAGAAAAGAATAAGGAATGGACATGCAGAAAGAGAAAAAGCCAAGCTCTGACTAGAAGCCTTAAGTACAACAATTTATAACTTGAGCAAGCAATAAAACATAGGGAGAAGAAATATATTAATAGGAAGAGAAAGTTTATTCTGCCTGGTATGTTCCTCTGGCTGTGAGAAGAAATAAGTCTGATCTGGCTAGAATTAGTCCTGCTATACTGTATGTTTTCCCCCTACTGCCAGTCTGATGTTCCTTCACTAACATGATTAAAGAGGTGGTGTAGGTGCTACTTGCTTTCTTACTGGGAGTAAGGAATAAGTGCTGATACAAGTTAACAGCTGGAAAAAGGAAAAAGGAACATAAGCTATGCTACTGAAATCACAGATCCTTTTAAAGAAAAAGGCCCATTCACACATAAAACATCAACCCACATCAATTAAAACATAAACCCACATGCTATATAGCCCTAAAGTAAAAGTTAGGAGGAATAATCAGGACTGTATGTTATTTTGGTTCGGTAATGCATTAGAGAAAGACATTGTTTTAAATCAGTCATCAGCTAAAGGATGCCAGGATTGGTTTTGTAAGGGAACAGACCAGCAGAAAGCTGGCTGGGTGCACCAGTAATCTTCAAAGCTTGATTGCTTTTTCTGATAGCTTTAGAAAATTAGTGGATGAAAGCTTGTGTAATATATCTGGTCTGAGTAAAACACTTGATGTAGTGCCTTACAAAATCTTTACTTGCAAAATTAATTCAAATTGGCTTGGACATGGAGTACTGTCGCTTGGATTTAAAAATGGCTGGCTGAGTACAAATAAAGGGTAATGAAAAATGGCAATGTATCAAGTTGGTGGGAGGTGTCTGGTGGAGCTCTGCAGGGATCACTGTTTGGTCTTGTTTATTTAACATCTTCATTAACAATCTGGAAGAGGGAGTGAAACAGCATGTTAATTAAACTGACACATAATAATAAATCAGGAATTGCTTCTAATACCAGCAGTAATACTTTATAAAAAGGCAGCATAGTACCAAGGTTTCAAGAAAGGTTAAAAAGTATCAATAAAAAAGACTGAGATGGGATGTTACAATTGCATTCTGCTTTTTAAATTAAATAGTCCAAAGTACGCACAGAGAGTCAGAAGACTACCAGCAATCTACTGATTTAGAGCATGATTGCACAGTGTACATAAGCTAAAGTAACTGGAAAGTCCCACTGAAACAAGTACTTTATTTTTCCCCTAACATTTGCAATGCATTAGTTTCAGTGGTAAAGTTTGAGTCAGTTCAGTTCACTGATCTGATGGAAAATCAGTAGTTGGGGAGAGGGTTGTTTAAATCAGTTTTCAGTTGTTTTTACAGGGGATTTACTGCTAAATATAATGTAAAGAAAGAAACTGAGGGACAAGAGGAAGGAATCAGTGATAAGACTGCATCTTTTAGCATCACTCACAGCTAAATTAGTTTAGATATAAAATAGACCACCCCCTTAAGTATAGTTTTATAGTTTCAGGACAGCCAAAATTCAGCATTTTAGAATATTTCCACAATGTCACGACAGTAGTCTATTGTTATGTCATCTGGACTTATGTTAATTACAAGTGCTGAAAAAACTCGAATAGATAAGTAAACATGAAACTGTTCACCAAACAGTGATGAATATTGATCAAAGACTACAGCGGGTCACAGAAAAGAGTACACAAAAATAGTCTGCAATGATAATACTGAGAGATGCCTATTTCTGTTCTACAAACATACATAATATAAAGAGAGATCTTACATAATGGTGTTATCATCACCTCCCTTTGAATGATTTACAGCAGCTTTTCTAAGCTGGCCCTTGGGCTGCAGTAGTGCACTGAATTATAAAGGTGGACTTATTTTAAAGGAGAGTTTGATGCTGCTTCCTAAAAGGTAAAAGAAAGGAAGAGAACTTTTAAAGTCTGCTTTACCACACTCAATTTAAATTGTGCTGGGAACTTGTTAACTCCCGAGAAAACACGAGAGTAGTATTAAGCTACAAGAGTCTCACAGACATAAAGAGACTTCCTACATTAGTATGAAAGGATTGTAAAACAATTAAGGAAGGAAAGGAAAGCTTTGCAGTCCCCATGCTAAATGCTTTGTCTTGTTAGCTTCTTGTTGCCGCTTTTGGAGGGCCAAGCTCTATAGTCAGACAGGAATAGATAGACAAGCAACTCCAGCTGTCCCATGGAACTCCACTCCAGAATGGAGCTCTGGGAGATTCCTTGACTTCATTCAATTGAATCTGTAATGTTTTGTGTTTAAAATGAATATAAACCTATTAGAGGAACCAGATAATAGGACACACCAATTTGATGCCACGTTCATTAGGTATGAATTTTTTATTCATGAGACACTGACCCATCATTCAGAGGGGTAAAACATGAATCCTCTGAATCCAGTAGTCACACTGATGTAAATGAGAACAGAGAAACCCAAATTCATTTGCCAATATAAAATAAAATATAATGTATATATCAAAGCATTCAATGTGCTTTAGCTGCAGTAGAGAGAAATTCTCCTGGCAGCTGTTATGAAATACCCCTAAAACTTTCTGGCAAGAGTATAGGGAAAAACCACAAAAACATTAAAGGTTGTTTAGGTGTCAGCTATTGTATTACACTTTTCTCAACTAATTTATTCTCCATGGTCTTGACCTGAATGCTACTATCCATTAATGGCACTAGTTGTGTCTAGTTTTATTTTTAATGCTCTTTTTTTTTTTTTTTTTAAGGATTTCTGTTCTCTTGTTGGTGGGTGGTTGAGTTGTTTGTTTTTTTGGGTTTTTGTTTTTGTTTTTTTTTTAAACTCCAGTAATTTGTGAAGCAGCTGCATTGGTCATGAACTACTTGCATTTTATCATACCTACAATGATTTTTAAACAGAAAGAATCTGCTCATGGGAACTCTAATCCTTCCATTATAGAAATAATTAAGCTCTTTTATTTGGAAGATGAAAATCTTTAGGGAACATATGAAAACTAGCAAAGGGATTTTTTTTTTTTAGGAGGAAAAACGATGATATGAACAGGCCTGTTCGTGTCTATTAAACTGTGGCATATGGAAAGGCATACAAACACTTATATAAATCTCTCTCAGTAGTTCTTCCATTTGGCTCAGGGAAAAAAAAATATATTCTACAGAACTTTCTTTACAAATATACTATGGCAAGTTCTCACTAGATCCTAAGTATTTTCATATTATTATGCTGCCATTCTTTTATGTTAAATGTTAACCTAAATATTGTTATTCTGTCTTTCTATTCTGTAATTATGTATAGACTGTACTTATTTGCAAAAATTCTCTTCCCCAGTAAAACAATGCTACTAGTATTAAATTTACTTTCTTTAGATTGTGTTGTAATGGTGCATTTTATATGTAGCAATTTCTGTTCCTAACCTCCCTACATTATTTAGTTCTATATACTGCCCTATATTTACACATGCAGGATCTAGCACATTAAATTTCAAATATTTTTGAAAACTTACTGACATAAAAGTGCCACCTAATCAGCAGATTTTGTCTTGTACAGGAATATGAGAATATTCCTTGACTGGTCATGCCTGGTAAGCATGTCACAGGGGGAGGGGACAGCTGAGGTTACCGAGTTGTGAGGGAGGAGCGTCGAGAGGACAAAAAACAGAAAACCATGAGAAAGCAGACTTTTTATTTTTCCTAGTTACCAAACAAGTTCCTTTATATGTGTTGGATATGAGACAGGTGGCAATGGACTGGTTTTATGTTACACCTGATGGAGTCCTGCATTCCTGGAGATAGCTGAACACCTGCCTGCCAATGGGATGCAATGAGTGAATTCCTCAGATTACTTTGTTTTGCGCGTGACTTTTGCTTTATCTATTAAACTCTCTTTATCTCAACCCACAGGTTTTCTCACTTTTACCCTTCTGAGCCTCTCCCCCATCCCACTCTGGGATGGGTGGAGCTTAACTGCCTACTGGGGTTAAATGACAACAGGGAGGAAGAAAAATGAAGGAACTGGTCACTTACAACAGGATTATCTAAATGGAGAGAAAAAAACAAAGCCAGTCCATAGAAGAGATGATGTCATTGATTAATAACACCATAACAAAAGGCTTTGACAAGATCCCTCACTAATGGCTTTTAAAGAAAGAGTTGCTTGGTGATCTAGGTTGGTTTTAACAGGGGAGGAGAGCTGTTCAGAGAGATCTGTACTAGATCTTATATTCAGAAATGAACTGGAAATAAAACTTGACTAAGGTACAAGGTTTTCTATTGTTTAATCTATTGATGCTAATAACAATGAGATTTTATTGCAAGTTGGAGAAAGTGGCAATAAAATGGAAGATAAAATATGATGCTGACTGACATAAAACCAATGCACAATTAGAAAAAATTCTCAATTACTATCTACAGTGTTGGGTCTGACCAAGCTGTTATCACTTAGAAATATGTTGCTGGAAGCACAATAGACAATGCTACAAGAAGATCAGCCCAGTGGCAAACAGAAAGCACTTGAACATTAACTGTGTACAGGAAATTAATAGAGAACAAAAATGAAAATGTCATTGTTTCAGCACAGAAATTCATTATATGCTTTTGAATCCTTTGTGCATTACAGGTCATTCCTATAGTAGAAGTGAAATAGTAAAGTGGTAAATGTAGTAGTAAAAAGTGTGCAATAATTTCCATACAGCTCAAGTGAGTAAGGTTTTTTTTTGGTGAGCAAAAAGACCCCTAGGTTTTTATCAAGGCCTATAGAAGTCACTAGTGGCATAGCCAGTGAACAGGGAGTTGTATTTCATAATTTCATGGAATACAGAAACTGAGGGCATCAAACAAAACTAGTGATTGACAGGCTCAATACAAGAAAAAAAATTCTTAATATAGCACATAGCTCAATATAACGTAGCTTAACAATGAAATTTGTTGATTCTAGATTCAGTGACTGCTAAAGCAGTGGGAGTTACATTGCTGATTAGAAGAGCACATCAAACAAAACTCTAACAGCACTATGAAATAAAGACATTCCTTTGATAAAGATTAATAGAAGATGGTAGTGTACCACAGTATATCCTGTTACCACATACTTGGTATTGGCCACTGCTTGGAGGCTAAAGAGACCTTTGTTCTCAGCTAGATATTGGTGTAAATGGATAGCCCTTGTTCTGTTCTTTTTGTTGTATCTATTCTTACAGAAGATGGAGAGACAATTTACATCCTCTTTTTCTGGATTATATATTTTTAAAAATAGAATGTGATGTAATAGAAATATTATAATTAAATATTAATATTATATA
>JANHFX010016346.1:0-16401 GCA_027560015.1 Chloroceryle amazona
CGCTGACGCTGAGGGAACCCCCGGCTGGTTTCTGGGGCAGGCTGCGGCCTCCCCTCCCCGCCGGCCCGCGAAAAACCAGCCCCGGCCGGAGGGGGTGGGTGCCAGCCCGGGTCCCGAGCGCACCGGGCACTCCGGCACGGCTGTAACCTCGGGTGCTGGAAGTCGGGCTGGGAACTGGGGAACTGGGGGCCTTTCCGTGAGAAATGGAGACTGGGGCTTCGCGGGTGCATTTCTGAAATGAGCTGCCTGATTCGTACGCGGTAATGGGGTTGGGACTTGCATAGAAAGAAAACCAAACCGATACTTGTTCAGAGACTCTACCGTGGCACGGTGTTTTCGAGGCTCAGTGACATTGAGCTGTTCGTTTACAGCCCTCATCCAGACAGCTCTGTTCCGAACGTCTTCAGCTGAAGTGCAAAATGAGGTTCTGCAGATACCAGCTTTTCTGGTCTGTTGCTTTTCCCCTTTTAGATGAGCTTCCAAGTTTTAACACAAATATGGCTGTGAGTTGAGGCAAAAATTGCTTTTACACTGCTATGCTGCTAGTGTTTTCATTTGTGTATTTCTGAGCAATACCTCTGAAAGTGATTTACAAAAATCACCTTCCCTGAGCATGGTCAACAGTGCCTGTGGCCTTCATGCAACGAGAGACCAGCCGAGAACACCAGCAGAGGTTGAGCTCTTTGGATGCTGTAAGGCAGTCAGTCTTCAAAGGATGCTATTACAACTACTTTCTGTTAGGCAGAAAATTATTCAGCCTTTGTTAGAAGAGCTTTTTAAATCTTTTCATGATGTCTAATCTGTGCAGCCAGTGGAGAATCTGCCTAAGCCTGGAACTGAATTTTGGTTTTGCAGTGACATTGGTTGACAGTGAAATTCCCTGCTGGCTGTGTGAAGTGGACTGTGCCCATGGGCTTAGGGAGAAATTTGCTCCCTGTCTTCTTGCCCTACTTCTTGCTGCTTCCTTTGGATCTCTGCCTTCTTCCCCTGCTGACATTCTTACTCATGCTACTTTGCAGGAGCTTCCTGTCCTACCTGAAGCAGCCTGGTGATGAAGCTTGGTAAATCCATTGAAAACTGTCCCTGGCTATCTATTTTTTGAGGCTCGGGAGCCTCTGCATGTGGAGAATTAGGGAGTCTGTTTGCTTATAGCGTAAGATAAACAAATACCAAAATCTTCCAGAAACCCAACTCCGTGCTTAACGGATTTTTTTTTCCAGTTGGAAGCACAGAGTCAGATCTTTTCAGACTGATCCCTTGCACAGGACAGACACAAATGTTGCCCCTAGGAAGGAGACTGTCAGTGTGGCTGAAAGCAAAGCGTACCTGCGTCCCCTCACTGTACACCAGGCCTCCAAAGGAAGCGTAACGGCAGGAGATTTGGTGATGCGTGTGCCCTTTCTCCTCTGCTCGCTCTGTTCATGCATCGGTGACGATGTGTGCTGCTGAGCAGGCACAGGGGGCTTAATGTGCCTGTCTGGTGACATCAGCCTTAACTTAGGGGAAAATGTTACATTTTCTCTTTCCAGTGATCACAAAAATAAAAAGAATTCTGACCGGGATTGCGGAATGTATTGTCAAAAGTGTGTTTGTTGGGACAAAAAATGCTGTGATGAGTTGGTTTTGTTCAGTAGAGCTATGAGTGGGTAGTTACCTTTACTGAAATGTATGTTGTACTGAAATTCATCCATATATGGAATTTCATGGGCTTGTATTGCTGCTTTTGGATAATCTGGGAAATTAAACCCTTTTTCCAAGTGTTTACAATGCACTGATACGTATTTCAATACTTAACTGTGAAACAGTTATCACTGGTATACGAAAAAAACTTTGAGAACAATGCTGTTTAAACGGTATTTTTAACAATTTTATTTTACATTTGTCTTATTTGTATCATTATTGTATCAAACAGTCCTTCAAAAAAGCATTTGGACTATGCTTCTGTTTCCCTGTTACATGATTCCATTTTTTGTACTGTATTTTGCATACTAATTGATGCATACGTGTTGATTACACTTGTCCTTTTCCATTGTCCTGAAACGTGGAAAAAGTAAAGAACACCTGGGTCACTTGGAGCCTTTGCTCAGCACAACCTAAACTGTTCTAGATTCTCCTGATGTGAAATGTGATAGCCTTCCGTGGTGGCTCTCTTCAGTTGTTGCCTTGCTGCTGGATGTTTTCTGTCCTAGCACGTAACACCCACAAGCCTGAAGATGAGTAATGTATAGTATCATCCCCTCCAGTAGTTCAGTGGAGGTATGTGGAAAGGGTCAGCAGCAGCTACTGGGTACCTAAAGCTAAACAGCTTTATGGCAAATCGTTTTTCTGGAAGAACAGCACATTCTGCTCTCTGTGTTCCATGCCTGTTGAGCACTGGGAAGCCAGTGCTCTGTGTGGTCCATGGAAACCCCATGCAAAGGTGCAGGTGGTTGTGCTGCAAGCTGTGCTGTAGCAGTGCTGACTTGTTGCTCTTTGGGGCTCTTGCTCCAAGCTCCCCAGAGACTGAAGTGCCTGTGTGCACGATGTATCTGGTTTTTAGGACCCTTGTTGTGCAGCAGTGCTACAGCTGCATAATGTGACATGTAGATGATGCAAACAGGTTTGCAGAACGTCTGGATGATGGACGTTGTACCCAGACTTCAGTGTGGCTCTGGTACAAACTGTACCCGTTAGTTATAGCATCTCTGCACCTCGTAGGCTATGTGCTGTAGTTTGAATGAGAAAAAATGCGCTTGTGCTTACGACTGGATCAAATCTGTGCCACTCAGCGGTCCCACAGTGAGCGAAACGGGTGTGTTCATGATTATTAAACCCCAGGACAGAGTAAGTGCTGTCAGTTCCTGTTGAATGAGTGGTCCTAATTCATAAACTTAACACAACTATTAAATATTTGTTATCCAGCGTTTTCATAGAAGTGGTACTTCAGGAACTGTGGCTTTTACTTTGTCTCAGAACTGCTTAACTCTTCATAACACCCCCTTTTCTCCAAACACATGCCCATGAAATTCAGTTGTGAGAGAATTATTCAGAGTCACCTTTTTTCCCCAGCTGGTCTGTGGTTTGCAGAGCCATTGCAGGGAGCCTGCAGCTCTAGTATAAAGCAAAACTTGCACTGACTTTGTATTTTGAATTGGAATATTGATAATGGCAGATGCTTTTATTGCTGGGAAACATTGCGACTGCATAATGATAACCATGAAAGAAACTTGTGAGAAACAGTGGGAACCATGGAGCTGGCAAACACACAACATGCCTTTTGTTTTTCCTTTGGGTACCTACTGTGTAGCTTGAGCTGGAAATCTGCTTTGAAATTGCTACTACCAAATTACAACAGTGGCCACATTGCAAAGTTCTGATCTGGTATAAAGTTGTTCCATAACTCTGAGTTTTCCACGGATGTAGGATGTGACCATGAGTTTGGTTTATACTGGCTTTTTTTTTTTTTTTTCCTGAATCAGATACCACCTGTCTGTTATCACACAGGTTCTTAGGATGGAACAAGTGTTTCCTGGATCCAGTATTCCCTCCTTTCTGCAGCTGGCATAATAAACAGCCAGTGCAAGCTCCTGGAGGGGGTGCTCTGGCTAATTTGACAAATTGTGACTGTCTGCTCCTGGTCTGGTGTGAAACTAATAGTGCTGAGAGATCCCACTGCATAGCATTGGTGCTTGCATTCCTCAGCCCGAAAAGCTGTGGAATGGTGCTGAGCAGGTGACTTGTGGGGGTTTGAGATACATATGTATATATGTACATGCACACACATAAAACCTGTATGTATGCACATGCACACAGAGAACTCTGTATACTGCTTCTTGGTAGCAACCCAGCCAACCCAGTGTGGCCTGCAGAGATCTCTCCTTTCTAACACGCCTGCTATGTCTCTGGACCCCAGTTAGTAGAAAGCATGGATAAAATCAAATACAATGGAGTCTCTGGGGCCTATTTTGTGTCAGACTAAGATCTTAACTCGGTCACAGAATATAGGATTCCAAGAGTCTGACAAGCATAACAGGCTATTGAAATTTGCATTTGCCTATTCTGAGTACATGAGATTTCTCTGAGTGCTAATAGCTTAAATATTTCAGAGAGAGAAATAAACCCCTTAATCAGTGTCCCTGACCGTAGGGGGAGAAGAGCTCCTGCTACTACTTTGAAGTGCTTCTTTCTTATTCTTGTAGATGTTGAATAACAGAAGAGCATTTTTACTTTCCTGCTATAACCTGCTCACCTTCTTAGCTGCCATCACATCTTCATCAGGCAATCTCGGTTGAAAAGCACTGAACTATTACAGGAAATACAGGGGTTTTTACTATTCTGAAAATGAGTATTTGGGAAATGAGCATATTCATTGCAAATAATTATTCTTTCAGGTATATCAAACTGCAAAATGGCTTATGTGCACTTTTGATTTCGGATTTGAATTACTTGGATGGTGCCCCAGCTGCTTTATCTTCGGAGGAGGAGGAGGAAGACAATGAGGATGATGAATCTGAAGAGGAAAGTGATGAAGATGATGACTCTGGAGCTGAGATTGAAGATGGTAGAGAAGGTTTTGATGATGAGGACTGTGATGAGGAGGATGAGGGTGAGGAAAGTGATGGAGATAATGAGGACTTCAATGATCCTGATGACAGTGAATTAGAAGAGCTAGCTGAAAAGGAAGAGACAAGGAAGAGAGGCTGTACAGAAAAGCAGGTATGTGCTTAAAGCTGTAGGGTGAAAAAGTAGCTCGTAAAATTTCTTGTGGTCTGAAACCTTGTGATTAGGCATTCAGACTAGACTATTGTGCGTGTCCTGACTGATTTATCCTCTGTCATCTTCCTGAAGTGTTTCTTGAGCAGCTTTTACTGAGAGTGTTGTATTTTCCCTAGTCTGCGGCAGCCCTCTGCGTTGCTGTTGGCAGCTTCTCTGATCCCGAAGATCTGCCTGGATTAGCACACTTCCTGGAACACAGTATGTATCTGCTCCTAATTCATCTTCCTCAGCCTCGGTGCAAAATGAGTCCTGTCTAGTTCTAGATTTCTGTATTATTTTAGTATCATTTCAGTTACCCCAGAATTTATTTTTGTCAGTTAAATAAATCTGTGTCTTTACAAAAATACTGATGTAGTATTTCTCTCACACTGTTAGTGTGGGAGAGAGCACCTCATGCTCTTTGTCAGGCTGTGCATTAAGGTACACTCTTCTGATAACCACTAAACATGGGGGGAACACGTTACCTGTGGTTTTATAAAGCAGGCTGGAGTTAGACCTTTGTCTCTCTAGTAAAGGATGATGAGTTAGTAACACAGACACAGAAACTACGAGACATTTCTGACCAGATGTATCTGAAAGTACTACTCTTGACTGATTGAGGGCAAGCACACCTTGAAGACACTGATGTTTTCAGCCTGTTTGGGCCTTCTGCAAAAGGCAGATTACACAGCCTGTCACTATTTGGTACTTAACCTCTGCATGTGAGCTGTGGATCAGCTGTAGGTTACACTGTGCTGAAGAGGGGTTGCTATAGCTGCAGCTGGGAATAACAAATTAATGGCATCTTGGTAATTTTGCTGGTTTTCGTTCCAGTGGTTTTTATGGGCAGTTTGAAGTACCCAGATGAGAACGGGTTTGATGCGTTTCTGAAGAAACACGGGGGCAGTGACAATGCTTCGACCGACTGTGAGCGGACAGTCTTCCAGTTTGATGTGCAGAGGAAGTACTTCAAAGAAGCACTAGATAGGTAACTTCGTGTAAATGGTGATGAGGTGTTAATGAGCGTTTGCATGTGCCTCAGAAGCTTGGTGTAGCTGTTCTTCATTTGGGGATGATTAAGGCTGTTGCTGAACTTCCACGGGTATCTGTACTGCAACAGTCGGTATTGCATGCAAGGAAATAACATTTCCCTTTGGGTTTTGTGTCCTTATTTTGAGAAACTGCCGGGGTAGCCACTGTGTGATTACATAGGATCCATGTGTAAGTTTTAATGCACGTAGCATTTTGATTTTCTAGCACCCTTAGTTAGCAGCACTGATGACAAGAGAAATCTTATGCAATGCGACAGCTGTTGAGAGGGGAAGTGCTCCTAGAATCCCAGTGACTCATCCTTTGAAGTATCTGTCCTGATGGAGTTAGTGTCTTTTCTATTTATTTTTTGTTTCTGTTTCCAAGTCTAATTCACCGTGGTGGGTGGGAGGGCAGCCTTGAAAGTAACAGTTCAAGGTGTGCCTCGGAAGGATACGTTTGATCCAGTCCAGGTTCTTGAGTGCAGTATCTTTTGCCAGCAAGTGTTGAACTTGCTCGGTTGTGCTGTGGGATATATTGGGATGACAGGACTCCGCCTGTTGGCCTGATTTTACTCAGTGAAAAAAAATTGTTCATGGGGCATGGCAGCTGAGTATTCCTGATGCTGTAAAATCTCTCAGCAGAAGAGTAGACTCCACTGAAAATTTACTGTGATCAAAATGCATTCCTGTGATGATGCCAAGAACAAGTGTTTGCACATTTTACCAATTATTGCCTAAATTTTACTTTACTGGGCCAAATTCGTCTTTCATTTGCAGATTTTTAGATGTTTGGAAGTGTGAAGGTATCAAAAATACCGTTGTGATTTGTCACAACAGCTTACTTAGTGGAGGGGAAACAACAGAAATTAGGAGTTCTGTAGAACAGTATCTTGAACAAAGAAGATAAATGGATGCTGCTGCTAATTTCTGCTCATTCAAGCAGTTGTGGATCTGAAGAAATTGAAAGACCTCTCTTTTCAGTAGTTTTTACCTTAATGGCTCCTGTAGCCCTAAAACTCTGTTAGCAAAATATTACTGTTAACCTGTTTCCTCAGCCAGTTCAGTGCATCAATAAAAACCTCAACAAATAAAAAAGAAATATGAATTCTCTGGCAGCCTTCTGCAGAGTCTCCATTTGCTGTGGATCTCTCCCCTTTCCATCGCTCTGCTCTCTGTACCTGGATGACAACACTTGACTTTTTATTGCAATGGATATAAAAACTTAATGTTTCAGGACATAAATCACCAATTTGTTGCCTGAAGTTAGAAAGAAACTATCCCTGTGGTCACGTTGTTTGTAATGAACAGCTGAGGATTTGCTCTGAAGCATCTGATACTGGTCCTTGTTAGAGCTGGGAATTGGGCTAGGTGGATCACTTGTCTGATCTGGTGTGATCATTCATAAGATGTAAAGGCAGACAATGCTGCACCCATTAGTGTCGTGTCCTACTGTATCCAGCCAGTTCCCTCTGTGGAGCAGGGAAGCCCTGCCCTTTGGTTTTTGATGGTATCACAAAACTGAGTTTTGTCTTTCCTTAAGATGCTGTAGTCAAGAAGGACATAATTTGTAGTAAGACAAGCAACATTATAAACTGAAGTTGTAGTTGTTAGGTTGAATTGTTGGGGGTTTTTTTGGCCTGGTTTAATAATCATTGAGGGAAAGTTGATGAATTTTTCTGTTGTTTCACAGGTGGGCACAGTTCTTTATTCACCCGCTAATGATCAGGGATGCAATAGACCGAGAAGTTGAGGCTGTAGACAGTGGTAAGTACAAGCATCTTTTCCTGTGTGTACCCCATCTTAAAGAAGCAAAACCTATTTTGTAACACTGTTCACTTGTTTCTGGACTACCTTTCTGAGCACTTCAGTCAAGTTCACCTAACTTGACAGGGGTATTAAACTCTTCGACTTACATTTTGTGGCTACCAGCGTCTGTCACAGGAGAGAGACTGAATGTTGGCCCATCACTGCAAGAGCTTAGCATCTTGTGTCTTGAGTTAGAAATTAATCATTGGAAGTGGTTTGGCAGTAACTGTTAGGGAAGTTACATGAGCATGTGGAGATTCTCTTCAGTGAGCAGCACACCTATAGCTCCAGCATAGCCCTAGTGCTCTCTCCAGTCCCTTTGTGGAGTTAATATGATAAGTTGAGGTGCTCGTACTGAGCGTCTTGTTCTAATGCCTTGACTACAGTCACTTCACAGAAGGAAATGGCACCAGGCATCGAAGTGAGTGGAGTGTTCACTTGATTTTCTATTATGTAATGAACACCTCCAGACTGCCGAAAAACTCCACTGTTTTAGAAAATAAATGTTATTGGCACTAAACCAGCTGTTTCAAGTATTTATTCCAAGTAGTTGTCCTCATCTGTCTTCTGGCAAGGAAAAGTGGCCAATTTGATCTTTGAATTTCGATAAGCGTCAGTATAAACAGGGACCTGCCTTTGAGTTAAGGTGTGGTTCTTCAACAGCTTAAGCAAATTTCTGCCTTCATTGTGCAGATCCACTCCTTCCTGTGTATTGACACTGCACTAATGAGCTGCTCAGGAAATTGTCAGCTTGATGAACTGGCTGCAGAACAATGCAGCCAGAAGAATTAATTTACCACTCTGATGTGCATGTTTCACATTACCAGCTAAAGCAGGAACAGGAAAATGCAGTTCAAGAGGGTGAATTCTTGCTTTTGGCAGAATCCCACATTTGGATCAGTGTAAACTGGTTGTAAAACTGCACGTTTGAAAACTGTCTTGCTCAGCTTTCAATGTTTTATTTCATTGTTAGGCTAGAAGTTGTTTTGTGTCATATATGGGAGGAGCAGGTTTGTAGTTGTTCTCTGGCCCTTTCTGCAGGTTCTGTCCCTGTGGAATATTGATAGCCTTGTGTTCCCATTATGTGTAAAAAATGGGGTTTTGCTTTGTTTTATTTTGTGGTAACATGACCTCCAATTCTGATGCATTCCACTGCAAATTCTTTAACAGAGTATCAGCTAGCAAGACCCTCTGATGCAAACAGAAAGGAAATGTTGTTTGGGAGTCTTGCCAGGCCTGGACATCCTATGAAGAAATTTTTTTGGGGTAAGTTCTGAATTGATAGTATAAAGTGGTGATAATACTGAAGCTTTCAGCCACTTAAAAGATACACTAAGATGAGCTATCTGATCACAGCAAACACAATCCTTGCTCAGAAGTATTAGAGCGATTCTTCATTTTCCAGTAATAAGCAGACAGCTTCTTTTGTACCCAAACTTGTTAAGATACTTGTCATTCTGGTACTGCTCTTTGCTGATGTTAAAGCTAGGTTGCCCTAGGTGCAGAATCATGTAACTTTCTGTCAATGTAAAGGTGGTGCTCTCTGCGTCATGTCTCTCTTGCTTAAGCTTGTTTTGTGCTATTAAAATACCCTGGAATAATAAAGTATTTGTGGATTTCTGTCTAAGGAGGCTTTTCAGGCTAAGTAGTTCACTACTGAACTTGTGGAAGTTGACTTTCACAGCTATGTGAGGGGAGCAGAAGGGAAATTGGTCCTTCCTCTCCTGGACAATGCAGAGTCCAAGCTCCTTCACCCTTGTGGTGCTGGTGAGCATGTAAATTGCAGGGCAGAGGGTAATAGAGTTAGCCAGCTTTGAAATGGATGTAATCTTTGTAAGGTTCTCTAGTGACATACACTGAGTGTCATATTTTCCACTCTGTTTCCCACCCCTGTTCTGCAAGTTCCATTGGTGGGGGAATAGCTGGCAACACAGGGAGCTGTGGGTGATCTGGTAATGCAGGAGGACTCTGTCCTCCCTTGTCATAGAAATATCAACTGTCCTTAGAATAAGAACTAGAAATCAGAAGATAGTACATTTCAGTTAACATTCCTTTAACTCCAAATTTCTACTGAGTATTTTTAATGTGTTTATCATGACTAGATTCAGTGCCAGGGGAGCAAAAGAAATTCTTGGTCTGTCTGGTCTTCATCTGACCAGAGTCTAGGTAACTAACCACCTTTGAATGTTTACAGGTAATGCGGAGACACTCAAACATGAGCCTAAAAGGAACAATATTGATACCTACACCAGACTGAGGGACTTCTGGCAACGCCATTACTCTGCTCAATATATGACTTTGGTTGTCCAATCTAAAGGTAACATCAGTTGTTCCTTAAAAATAGGCTCCTTGCTGTTGTTCGTGTAGTGCTTTTGGCACCAGTTCAGCTGTAGCCCAAGCTGTTTTAGTGGATTGACCAGTCCTGCAGGAGGTATTTATATGTAGATTTTAGCCTGGTTTCCAAAGGAAACAAGACTTGAGCAATTGTGTTACTGTCATCCTGCCACTTCTTGAGAAGCTTTTAATCTGGAGCCTATTAAACAGCTTCAGTTAACACGGAAGGTAAAATCTCAAAGATATATTTTAAAAAGAATCTTGTGGGCATGTAGAGTCAGACCACTTGCATGACTTAATGCTGCTGGTTTCTTTGCCATCAACAGTGAACATCCGCAGAACGTGCTGGGGAGACAGACTGGGTCTCTGAGTTGTCTTGTTCTGTTTAGAGCTCTTTTAAAAGAGGCCTTAAAATAAGGCACATTTCTCTAGGAAGAATAGAGTGTCTTAAGTTTTTTCCCCTATAGACTGAAAAATTCTATGCAAATGGAATTGAGTTTCATTTCAGCAAAGAACTTCAGACCTATGGGTTTCTCCTGAGAATAAAAAAAAGACATTTCTTAGAAGTTAAGCATATAGTAGAGACCTGCAATTGAAAAAAATAGTTGTGTGTATTTGAGTTAGCATTCAACAAAACCCCTAAGATCAACCTAAAACTGGTTGCAATCCCCATCTGTAAAATGGAGGTGGTAATAATAGAGGTGGCAATCCTTTCCCTCTCCTGTGCTTTTATTTTCTGTCTAGACTGTAAACTATTTAGAGCATTGAATGCCTCTTGAATAATCATTTACACAGTGATGGATTGTAATGTGTCTTTGGGTGACTGGGAGGAATATTGTGATCCCCTGCCCTGTCCCACCTTCCGTTGCTGTTGTTTGGCATATACAGCATCACTCTGGGAATTCAGAATGCTTGCTTAAACGAGCAGTTTCCAATCAGTCATTTGAAAAAAAACAACCAACCAACTGAAAAAACCTTAGCCTTTTGGTTCTTGACACATTTCCTTTCAAAAAGAGGATGGGGAGAAGGAATTACTAGCACTGGAGGACTGCATTTGAGTGTGAACACTGGGGTGTATATACTGGCTGTTCTGGAGTGATGGAGTGTGTCCAGCAAGTACTGTTGATTTTGTAGATCTCTAAGTCAATAATTCCTTTTCACAGTCACACCAGATACTACTGAACTTTAAATCCCAGTTTTATCAGCCTGAGATTTCAGCTCTATATACAAAACCAGAGCTATGACCAAAGGCATAGTTCAGCGAATATTAAGAGTTAGCTAAAACCAAGAGCTGTGAAGCATATCATTTAGAACTTAGCAATTTTAAAAAATACTGAGTTGCAGCTTCTTTAAAATAACTGAACTGGTGAGATAAGATAAAGGATTTGTCTTGGATCTCCAGGAAATTGCATTTCTGGCTTTTTTTCTCTCCTTATTAGAAACACTGGATACATTGGAAAAGTGGGTGACAGAAATCTTCTCTGAGATCCCAAATAAGTAAGATTCTTTTGATGTGTAAAGGCATTTGATATTAAAAATTATCTGCACTTAATATGACCAAAAAAAAAAATCCCCAACTGGAGAAAGTAAGGAAATTAGCATTTGTTATTTAACATCCTCATCCAGGAAAAAAAAAAAGGTCAACTTTGGAAATTGGAGACTGACATTAATTGTTTCAGGGAGACTTTGTTTATTCTTAACAGTTGTTCAGCCCACAAGCTGTGTGGTGCTCACTTGCAGCAGTGTTTGCTTAATGTGTACCCATACCTTGATTTTGTGGTACATCATTCAAACCTTGATTATCATTTTACATTGCTTATCTTCAGATGATCTTTAGGGTCCCTTCCAACACAAACCATTCTATGGTCTTTGCTTTGTGTCAGAAATAATTAGCAGCAAGATAAATTAACACCATGTCTTAAATTTAAGTGTCATCCTTGGGGCAACTGTTGAGAACTTGATTTTTATTTTTTTTTTTAATAATCCACTCGAGTACGTTGTCTAAAAAGGGCATTCTGCAAAAGCTTTACTAACTTGAAAAGTATTTTGTTTCCCCTTTCATTTTTCATCCCCTTTTGCAAGATGTTTATTTCTGTGGCCCTTGAAAATGCGCTTGTGAAAGACTAATGCCATACAGAGACATGCTTGTCTCTCCTGACACCCATCCTTCTCCTTCCTCCTTCCTCACAAGACAATCCATCAGGATTCTGTGAATCCTTCCCCCTCTGGAAGTTGTTTGCTGTGCTTGGCTTTCCTTTCCCTGTTGGGAAAGCAAGCTTTTTATTGTTACCACTTTGGACAGAAGGAGAGGGAGGAGTTGATGGGCTGTCTAAATCTTGGGTAATTGTTCTGCTGTGTGGGCAGAGCACAAGTGAATGCCAGGTTCCCTTGCACTTTGGGCTGGGCGGGTTCTGGGCTGCACTCCTTGCTAAGGGCTGTTCTCTGGTTGCCCTGTGTGCCACCCCTGTCAGGGCAGAGCTAGGGGTGCTCACGCCTTGTCATTATCTCAGTGTTGCCTTGAATCCTTGCCAGTAACATCACACTTTAATTTTGCTTTTAAGTGGTTTACCCAAACCCAGCTTTGGCCATCTGACTCAGCCTTTTGACACACCAGAATTTCACAAGCTTTACAGAGGTAAGTAACCAGATTGTTTAAGTGCTCTGAATGCCTAGCTTCATATTTTGTGTGTGATCTGGATACTTTGTAGAATAATTCTGTGTGGTTCGGAATAACTTTTGACCATTTTTTCTGCATTATGTTAAATTTCTTACCTATGTCTGATCATGTATATTTATATTCAATTAATTTATCTGTGTTCAGTTGTTCCAATCAGGAAAGTTCATTCACTGAGCATCACTTGGGCACTTCCACCACAAGAACAGTATTACAGGTACAGTGGTGCTGCATTTTACTTCTGCTGTGTTTATGTTGTGAATAATTTATTGACATTCACAACAAACCAAAGAATGTAATTTATTTGGGTTACAGATTACTTTGGTTCAGCTAGGAGAACATTTCTAAAATAAATTAAACTGATGCAGATACAGCTCCTTTTATCCAGCGAGTGCAATTGGTATGCAGCTGATGAATGTCATCCTCACTGACTCACATCAGTCATCATGTTCTGACCTCCCACACTTTCAGTTTATTATTCTAATGCTGGCTTAATATACAAAACTTGCCATGGAGAAACAGACAGTGTATATTTTAGACATTTGTCTAGTGACTGAGTTTCTTCTATTAAACCTATCACCTCCTGGCATTTAATCTCCTTCAAATTTCTTTTAGGGTGAAGCCACTTCATTATATTTCCTGGCTGGTGGGTCATGAAGGCAAAGGCAGTGTTCTTTCTTTCCTCAGAAAAAAGTATGTATTTTTAAGCTTACTACGTAAATGCTTTGCTGTGGTTAAAATAAAGGCAAACTCTGTTTTGTATACAAGTGTTTTCTATATATGTAAAAGCAGCCAAGCCTGCTGGTTTGTATCAGTTTTGTAGTGGTATTCTTTAAATTTATGATAGACCCACGTGAGAAATAAGCAGTTTCTGGTCTGTGATCCATGGATCAGCAGTATCTGTGACTGAGAT
Source organism: Chloroceryle amazona (assembly GCA_027560015.1). Lineage (NCBI taxonomy): Eukaryota > Metazoa > Chordata > Aves > Coraciiformes > Cerylidae > Chloroceryle > Chloroceryle amazona. Next base: position 13,493 of record JANHFX010016346.1, read on the forward strand.
CTCCCAAAGGTTTTTCACTGTTTTTCTTAAATTCTCTGTCCTGAGATTCGCATCTTTATGTTAGAAAAGCTTTGTGTAAACTGTAAACAGATTGAAAAACACTAAAGTAAAGCTCTGATAATGCTGTTTGTAACTCAGCTCAGATAAAGCTGAGATGAGTAATTAATAAGTGCCTTTAACTCTTCCCTAGATTCTGGGCTCTTGCATTATATGGAGGAAATGGCGAGACAGGATTTGAACAGAACTCCACTTACTCCATCTTCAGCATTTCTGTGACTTTGACTGATGAAGGTTTCAAGCACTTCTACGAGGTATGTTTTTCTGCAACTTGGTTTTCTTACTCTATTCCTAATGTTTGGAAAGATGAACCCGCTCCTTTCTGTCTGCAGGTGGCCCATGTCGTGTTCCAGTATGTGAAGATGCTACAGAAGAGAGGGCCAGATAAAAGGCAAGTGTTTGCCACCAATTGTGAGATTGCTATGCTCCATTATCCATTAATTTGTAATGCTTGCACTTTTTGTGGGGTTACTAGACCATAAATGGTGAGTCAGGAGTAAAGCTTGTCTGTGTGGGAAATGTATCAGTTAATTTTAAAAATGAATTTGCTAAATCTTTATGCTTTTTTCTTAGTGCTTTTAGTTCTATTTATGGGGATCTGAATGTTAATTTTAATAAGGTGAAGTAGTGTAGATGTAAAACTCAGTTCTGCCTTTATTGAAATAGGTTTGTTGAGCCAGATCTGTGGACGTCAGGACTGTGGTGTTGTAGTGTTAGCCATAAATCGGTATCAGATTTTGGCTCTTTGTAGTTAAACCTTCCTCTTTGGAAAAGAGCAGAATGTTCTGCCACTTAAGAAATGCCCTTTTGGAGGGAAGGAAAGTGTGTGTAATCCTGGCTTCTGTGTCTTGGACCTGAATGAATCACTGAACTCACCCTTGGTGCCCTTCCTAGAGGACTGCTGCTTTCCAGGCTCTTGGGAAGGGCTATGGAATAATGGGGGAAATCCACTTCTGTTCTCTTCACTTTTGCAGAATATGGGAAGAAATCCAGAAGATTGAAGCTAATGAATTTCACTACCAGGAACAGGTATTGATTCACTGTTTTGTGTTGTTATAGGTAAACCATAAAAAAGTATTTCTTTTTAATTTTGAAACAGCATTTTCAGAGATCTGTTCAACCAGAAGCAGATTACGCCCTTCTCGAGGCTGTATTTTGGTGCAAGAATTTATATTCTGTGCAGAGAAATGTTATGGCATTTTCCTTAACAGAAATAGTGTTACTTTTTTTCCCTCTCTCCTGGTAGGTAGGTAGGCTCTTTCTCAGTTTTAATCATTAGGTTCTTATGTGTGAAATTCTGTGCCTATGAACAGTACTCTGCAAATTGTTTGGAGCTTTTCAGTAATTTTGCCTTTTTTTTCTAAGCTGTTTCAGCACTGACAGCTTCTGGGAATAAAAAGCAGTGTCATGTGAAGTGCTTGCTTTGCTGGTGACCTGGCCTCACAACGGCCGGGATGCCAGTGGCCCCTTGTCTGCACAGTTCAGTGTGGGTTGTCAGGCCTTCCTTGGCTTACTGAAATAGCAGTAAGCAAAAAATCTTACTTGTTTTTGTTAAAAGGAGGGAACACAATGTAGATAACTTGAGAAGCCTCACCTCATTGACACTCTTTCTTTCACTACATTTAGCCCTGTTCTGTTTCTTATTAGGTAACTTGTTTTTTGGGTTTTTGTTTGTTTGTTTCTTTGTTTAATTTTGGTCTTGAATGGCACTAAAAATTCCTTTTGAGAAAACAGATCCATATGCCTTGTGTAGCTTGAAGGCATCACTGAAGTTTATTGATTTCTTTAAGGTATACAGATGCAGGAAGGAGGAAAAAAAAATATTGAAAGTGGAGGGGTTTTTCTTTCCAGATGCTCTGTTTTCAGACACTCTTAAGACTCACCAGTCCGCTGTGAGCATCAGGATGTTAGTGTTCTTGGGTTTTTTGAGTACTCCCAGATAGAATTTTATGTTCCTCCAAGCTGTTACTGCTCTAACAGAGTATGCACTTCCCAGGATCAAGCCAGATGGGGATATAAACCACCTGAATTTACACTGGGGAAGTGCTTTTTAGGCCAGTTGATTTTGAGTGATCCTTAAGAGATTACTGACAGTGCAGGGATTGAACTGGAAAGCAAGGAATAGAGCTATATGTGTGCTTTGTGATGGGATTGTGCAGCTTAGGGACAGATGAATGACTTGGTCGTGACACACCACTCTTCTGCTCAATGAAAAGAGCTGAATGTGGCCATACTGAAAAATAGTCCCAGAGGCATGGTTTGGGGATAAGCAGTTACGTGCCCCAAGAGATGTTTAATGTTTCCTCGGATGTACAGTGTCTTAAAATCTTGGTGATGTTTTCCACCCCATTTATAAGACACAGATGTCAAAACTTACCCCTTCTCAGCTAAACTGTGGTGTGTATCTGGACCCAGGATCTGTACAGCATGATGCTGCCTGGTTTGAAAGAACCAAAAAGCATTCAGCAAGAAGCTCTCCAGTAGTCAGCCTTACACAGTTAAAGGGCAGTCTGTGCTTTCATGTCCAGGTAGAGAATCTCTCTCTTCCTGCTCATGCTGTGCATTGTGGCAGAGAGCTTGGGAAAGGAGCAGAACCAGAGATCCTCATGGAGCAGCAGCAGTTCCTCTGCTCGCTCTTTTCAGCTTCAACATCCCTGTAAATCTTGAATTGCATGACTCTGCTGGTGTTCCCTGGGGGCAAGGACTGCATTCTGCTGGGTCTTTAACCTCGTGGGTTTAATGATGGTAGACAGATGCTCAAGGCCATTTCTTCTATAAAGATGATGTCTGATTTTTTATTTTTTGCCAACAAAAGCTATTCGGGTACGAATCCAATTTTAATTGTCAAGCTA
>JANHFX010016346.1:18251-60583 GCA_027560015.1 Chloroceryle amazona
AACCAAACAAAGATAACCCCGTAGCTTGTATCCTGAATGGACTGCAACATGACCATTTCTGCACTGCTTCTGAGCTGCTGGTCTGGTGTGGAACTGAAAAATAAATGGGTTTTGGGTCCAAGGAAGCATTATCATATTATTAGCAAACTGGGAGGGGAAGAATGTATTTTGTGGATAATTTTGAATACTCTTGTTCCCGTAGCCAGTCTGTGTCTGTGAAACCCACTAACTTCTGATTTTGTTTGGTTTTTCTTTTTGTTAGCCACTGACTTTGCTTTGAAAGTTGCTGACAGCCCTGAGACAGAATATCCAGTCAAAACACTGAGCACGCAGCAAGGCTGTCTCTGGTACAGGAAGGATGATAAATTCAAAATCCCCAAAGGTAAACACCTTAGGGCTTTCTGAAGAATAGGAACTCCCTGTTTTTACCAGATGGAATTTATCTGAAGGCAAATAACCCCTGATACAGTGTTCACCATTTTAACTCCGGGTTTACTGCCGGCTTTTCCATGGTCCTTTTGATATGTTTATTGGCTGCAGTAAAAGAGAAGCACTGAACTGTCTTGCAACAAAGAAGCCCTGCTGATATATCAGGTTAAAAACTGGAGTCCCTGAAATATCCTGACTTCTGAGTGTCTGACTGTGGACAGAATTGGGCAGACAGAATACGATACTGAGACAAGGGCTTGAGAACAAAAGACGACGTTAATTAGAAGAGCCTATAATCTCTTACTGCAGAAAGAGAAGAATAGCCCCTGGGTCTGAATGTGGAAAAGGCATCCCTGTTTTCATCAGAATGCCACAATTTTCAGTGTCTGTTCAACAGATGTTTTGGGGAATTTTTTTTTATTTATATTGGTCACACCACATGAGTTAGCATTCTACAAAGCACAGCTTTGTGTTTTCTTACAAGTGGTGTATTTGAGGGAAGATTTTTGGGGTGAAGAAAGGACATTTGATGACTGAATATAAACAAAAATGTGTTCTTATAGTTAAATGACCATTTTAATTAGATTCAAACTGACCAAACAGCAACCTGATGGAAATATTTTAACTTTAGACAACTGTCGCTTTTTACATAGTTGCTCATTTGAGTTTCTTCTTCCCTGCCAGGTTATGTTCGATTCCATCTGATCTCTCCGTTGATACAGCAGTCAGCAGAGAAGTGAGGATTGTGTTATTTATGTTTATCTTGCAGAGTAACTAAATTACCATACCTAGTGAAAAGCCGTGAAGAGAAATTAATTTTAAAGTGGGCTAGAGTAAGGCTTCCTCTTCTCATGCTCATGCCCCTTCCTGGCGGTTTCGTCTGTGCCTTGGTGAGGGTGGTTCTGCAGCAGGAGGTTACTGCAGCAAACAGACCCAGTGAGTTTCCTGCTGCGTTATTCCCAGCACAAGTTTTGGAAAACTAAGGGGAGCGGTGCACACACCTGCAGGAAGTGCTTGGAGAAGGAGTTGGTCCTGAAAAGAGCAATCCACACTCCTGTCCTGGACCAGCAAAGCCTCTAGGAGCAGGGAAGAGACTGTCGGCAGTGTGCAGAAACTGACTGTTCCTCGGGCAGTTGGTTAGACCTCAAGATCACAGCTCTGCCTGTGCTGCACTGGTGCTAGTCTTAGGCTAACGTTGCCAGTTGGCACAAACCTCAGAGTGCTTTTGCCATAAGCTTGCTGAGAGCTGCACAGCTAATGGTTTGGGGGAGCCTTTACACATCAGGGCTTGGTTAGTCTGAATTTTGATTTGGAATCCAGACAGTAACAAAAATGCAAAAGCATGGGCTGCAGTTTCCACACTGTATAGCTTGATTTGCTCTGTCATCTTGGTTTTTGTTGTTCTGATAGATAATCAGCTCATTACTTCAGTCTTCAGTGTAACTGAGTCTATCCACCTCCTATTCCTTCACACAAAGTGAAATAATCTCATTTTCTGTGATTATTTGATGCTTTGAGCATTGGCATCTTCTAACATGCATTCCTACCTTGAAGAAATCATGAATTTTGTGAATCTGGAATCTTATTCATTGCAAAGAATAGTTGAATGTCAGAATAATTAAGTACTGTCATGTGCCTTCTGGACAGAGGGAAACTTGTGTTTTGTATTTCCAGGTTTGTTGAAAATGTCTCTTTGAATCTCATTTTACTCAGATACTTATTTCTATTGGAGAACTTCTTGTGTGTACCATCAAACTCATTTGCCTTGATTTTTATCTTCTGTTCCATCCCTTTTTATCCTTTTTAATGCTCTGCCCCTTTCTCCATCTAGCATAGTTTTGTTTGATACATTTGTAAACATCCTTTCCCACAACCTCGGTGAACCAGCTTACGAAGCAGACGTTGCACAGTTGGAATACAAGCTAGTAGCAGGAGAGCATGGCTTAGTCATTCGAGTGAAAGGATTCAATCATAAACTACCTGTAAGTACTGCTGATCTTCTCAGTGCTTTTGTGTGTGCTGCTTCCCAGTGTATGTGCTTTTTCTCCTGGCAGCTGGAGCCCAGGCTGGCTGGAGCTTTGAATGTATGGCTGGGGTATTTTAAATAGGAAAATGTGTGTGTCTGTTCAGCTACAGGGTAATGCAGTAAAAGCTTTTTCATGTGCTTATGGGTATAAAGATGTAGTTGTATTCACTTAGCCAAACTCTGGCCTTAGGCTGACTTAAGAGAAAACTTCCTTTAATTAATAACTGTATCCCCTATTAAGACTTTAACAGCTTTTCATTTAAAAAGAGCTATGAATCTCCCATGTTCATATGGAGGGTTAGAGGCTCTCCACCTATTGCTATTTCCATGCTGTCTGGAGAGGTGTGTCTGAAAAAGGCTGTGGTTACAACGTGACTTCAGGGTTACAGCTTCTGAACATACTCATTTTGGGTGCAGTTTTTCTTTGTTGGGTTGCTAAGACCTTCCCTTCTGAGGCTTGTGGGGGAGCTTGTGTTGCCCTTCTCTAAATGCTGGCCACATAAGACATGGCGAGCACAGAAAGGACACAGTGGTTGAAGAGGAAAGAACCTCCAAGCTGTCTTAGACTTCCATTGACTGGAGCTTTAACAAGGCTGTCAATCATCTGTCAAACTTATTAATGTGAAATTTAACAGAAAAAAGCCAGAGATGCAAATAGCATGGTCTGAATATTTCTTCTTTAGCGATGAATGCTGCTGTGTTGTGATGTCACTGTGCAGGTCATCTGTAAAAAGAGAGACTGGAATCTCTAGTACAGAAATGTTGGGCTTCCAGGTTGGTTTGCTTCAGTAGAATGGGTGACTTTCTACAAGTGCTGTCCTTTTGAACTGACTGTAGTTTGGTGTGGAATTGTTTGATGAAGAGCACCCAACAGCTGCGGAATGTGTTTGCATAACAATGTGTGTCTCTTATGTTGACCAAATAATGATGATTTTTTAAACTGTTTTATAGAATTAAGCTTAAATTGGTTCTTTCTTTTTTTTTTAATAATAAAAAAAACCAACTCTGTGCTTAAAACTGTTTTCTTTACAGCTTCTATTTCAGCTCATCATTGATTACTTGTCTGACTTCAACTTTACTCCAGCGGTTTTTGAAATGATAACGGAGCAGCTGAAGAAAACATACTTCAACATCCTCATCAAACCTGAGACTCTGGCCAAGTAAGTTCTGGGGGAGGGCAACAACTGTCTGTCTGAACAGCAAGTGCAGAGACTGAGCTGAAGTGAAGAGACTGAATTGCTGCTCTGTGCTCATAGAGCCTTGTTCCAGGGTTTGCTTGTAGCTCGGAGAGCTCAAGCAGCTCTGCAACCAGCGTATCCGACACAGGTCAGGTTGGACACCCAGGTAGCTGCTGTTCTGAAGCAACCTGGGCCAAGAGCGGGTGCTGAGGGAGGGCAGAGTCAGCCCATGGCAATGCTCCTGGGGACCCCAAGTCAGAAAAGGGGTCTCGTACATGAAACAGCTCTTGACAGCCTGTGGTTTTGTTCTCCTTGCGCTGCAGGGATGTGCGTCTCCTGATTTTAGAGCACGGCAGGTGGTCCATGATAGATAAATACCAGACGCTGATGAACGGCCTTTCCATTGAGTCTCTGTCGTCCTTTGTTAAGGCTTTCAAATCCCAGCTCTTCGTAGAGGGTCTCGTACAAGGGAACTTCACGAGCAGAGTAAGTACAGCTTAGAAGATGACATGCACTGACTTGTTCTCAATATGTTCCTTAACACAGTAGCGACAAGTCCAGCACTCACTTGCCTCTTCTGTAGGGGCAGTCTGGAGGCTCACTGCTACAGGGCGGCTTTACCTCTGACAACTCAGGAGCCCTCGTCTGAATAAGCCCCTGGGGAGTCCATAGTTGCCAGTTTGAACAGAAATTTCTATGAATTTGGATTTAAACTGCAGAGAGGGAAAAGTGTGGTAGAAATATTCCCGTAACCTGTTGTCCCTGTTGCCACCGTTGTTTGGTGTCATTTCATATTGAAAAATCTCCATGGTGTTTCCTTTGCTGTTGTGGTGGCTGATGCTACTCTCTGGCTTCTGCATTCTCATTCTGGAGAAGTTATCGAGTGCAGGGAACTGCCTGAAGACTCTGCTTGCTTTGCAGCTTGGTGCAGGGCTGTCCAGGGGGACCTGTGGTAAGCCGAGGGGGCTGGGATGGAGGTGGCACAACAGAGCTCATCTGTTCTTTGCTCAGGGAGACACTCTCCAGCAATGCACTGGGCTGTGTGGTTGTGAATTGGGGTAATAAATAATTCTCTTCGAAATAAAACTTTGATTTATGCTTTTTCTCCTAGGAAGCAAAGGATTTTCTGAATTATGTTGTTCAGTGAGTATCTCTTGACTCTTGCGCCGCTCGTTATGTGGAAACTATTATCGAGTTAAGATTCTTTTTCTGGAGGAAGAGGCCAGGGTGGGAGTGGTGCAGGAATTCCCTTCTCCCCTCCTGGGTACAGTGCTGCTGGTGTTGGCGGGAGGTGACCTCTCATCGTGGTGGTTCAAGCAGGACCTTGTTCTCATGTGGGGAAGGGGAAAATAATGTCAGGCCGAGTGTGTAAGTGCCTGGGTGTTGTACTGGTTCTGGCTAAGGTGTGAATGGGTGTTTGACACTTGTCTGTCTCTGCTCCCTTTAGAAAGCTCCAGTTCTCTCCCCTGGCCCATCCCTGCCCTGTTCAGTTCCGGGTGGTGGATTTGCCAAATACACATCTGCTCTGCAAGGTGAAAACGCTCAACAGAGGTGATGCCAACTCAGAAGTGACAGTGTATTACCAGGTAACGTGTTAGCTTGTTATGTACTGGCCTGTTTATTCTCTGGTAGCTGCTGGTGCTACAGTTGTATTTCTGTGACAGCTTTGAGAGCAGTCTCTGCACAGGGATGTTACAGAGAGTGCCCTGAAGCCTCCCATGAGTGCCCGCCCTTGGCCTAGGAGGTTAAACCCTGGCGGGCTCTTGCAGCGTGTGGGGTTCCCTGAAACTGGTGGCATCTCCTCCCATCCTGTGCTAGTAGCTGGGCTTGTGCTTTGGTGATTTCCTGCTGCCCTCACCACTGATCTCATGGTCCTGGGCTGAGCCCTTCCCTTCTCCTCTGAAGGCCATATTGAGGCCTTCACAGAAATTAAGAACTTTCCAGCTGTCCCTACTGTCAACTGTAATTTATTGCTGCAGTCCAGGTTGAGCGCTGTGCCACAACTGTCACCTTGGCCTGAACTGTAGCATTTAACTCGACAAAATCACCCTAAGTTCCTATTTTTCTTTCTAGTCTGGTGCCAGGAACCTAAGGGAATATACCCTTATGGAGCTGCTTGTGGTAAGTCAGTGTTTGTGTCTCCCAAGTCATGAGAGTGTCTTCCCTGAAACCAGTGCTTGGAGCTAAGGGAAGGGAGGGCCTTGGGGCTGGATGGCACAGAGGGGGCCATGGGTGCCTGTTGCTCACGCTGATTAAACTTGTGTTTGGGATGGGATTGCCCAGCTGCTGCACTGAGGGACAGGATGGAAGACTTCTCTTAGCTATTGACCTAGAGACCTCTGGGACACAGTGACCTCTTAATCCAGTGGCTGTAGTTGGAAAGGCAGCCCTTGGGCTGTGGTCAGGTGTTGTGATCCCCTTTCCGTGTGGAGCCCGAGGGGTGGCTGCAGAGGAGCATCGCTCCTGCTGTAACGCGTTTGTGTTCCCTTGCAGATGCACATGGAAGAGCCGTGCTTTGACTTCCTGAGGACCAAGCAGACCCTGGGGTGAGTTGACAGTGGAGGATGGCTCTTGCACTCCTGCCTTGGCTGTTCCCTAGTAGTGTCACTTCGGAAACCCTTCCTGCACGGTGGCCGATTCCTCTATGGCTGTAATGGAAACAGCAACATAACCACGTGAAAGCCCAGAGCAGCCCTCGCGACACACTGCAGCCAGGTTGCTTTAGAGCCCTGTAAGAACTGCATTTAATATCAGTGGTTCACTTGGAATAACTCAGCATCAAGTTGTTCCTTCCACTTCTACATCAGCTTCCCCTTCCTCAGGCTGTTTTCACGGGGACCCCGTGGTGCGTAGCAGCCTCCCTCGGAGCCACCCTTCTACCTCAGGGAACTGGAACAAGCTTTTCACAGCTCTGGGTCTTTCACCATTTGAATGAGTTTGCGGGAACACAAACACTTTGCCAAGCTTAAAGGATTTCTCAAAACTGAGAAAACACTGAAGCGCAGTCACACAGGAAATAAGATAACCCAGGAGCTACAGCTGCGATTTCCCTAAAGCACCAACCGTTACTCCGTGTCCTGTAAAGGAAAATTTAACTGTGCTTGTGGAATAATGTTACTGTTCCCCTCCCCTCCTTTTTATTTTTTTAAGCTACCACGTGTACCCCACCTGCAGGAACACTTCTGGGATTCTTGGCTTCTCAGTCACAGTAGCAACCCAGGCAACTAAATACAAGTAAGTGCTCCTTGCTGGGTCCTGTTCGTCACCAGGGCTGGGTGCTGCAGAGCGGCCCTGCTCGAGGAGGTGTGTGGGGGGGTCTGCCAGCCTGGCGTTGTGGCATCAGCTGGCCCTTCCTGGCTGTATTTTTGCTGTGCAAAGCAGCTCTGCAAATGGCAGCTCTTGGTGCTGTTGTCTCGTCAGGGACTCCAGCACCGGAAACTCGGGGCTTTAGAAAAGTCAAGCTTAACCAGGTGGCCGGTGAACCTTGTGTGTACTCAGCCGCAGGGGATACAGTGAGGGATCAAACTAAGTATGTGCCCGTGTTTATATGTTGCATTTTGTGTTGTGTTGGATTTACACAATATCCAGCTGAAGAATTATTACTGAGAGTTTTACTTTATCTTCTTGATTAGTCAGTCAGGTCACAGATTGGCTTTTGCTTGAGCTTTTTGGTGCCCGCTCTCCCGTTTCTGGCCATGGAGAGTTGGGTTGGTTTTATTCTGTGAACCCAGAGGGTATGTCAAAAGAGTCATCCTGGCCTCAGCTTTGTGACCCTGCTGACAGCTGCAGCACTGTGAGTGAAAAACAACACCTAAATAAAGCAATAGCCTTAAGCTTCTTAACACTGCAGCAGGCCTGACTTGAACGGAGAAACATAATCCAAGGACTGTAAAACAGCCCCCTGCCTTCCGAAGAGACTCTGCCAGGAGAGCTCAAGCTGTCACCACGTCAATCCTGCAGAGCTGTTCTCTGGCTCACTTTCAGCAGACATAACAATATTACAGTTTCATTCAAAGCTGGGGCTAATTACAGGTATTGGACCGGCCAGAGTTGAAGGGTTGTATGAGAAATATGCAACTTATGAAGAACAATCATGTCAGTGAAAGCTTAACTAGCCCAGAGTTCTGCTGCCTTGAACCCTTTACATTTTGATGACGCTTCCATTACTGAGATCTGTGTCATCTGTGAAGGTTTTAATGTTTCAGATCTGTCACATCCAATTGCTTTTCTTTCCTGTGTTAACCCATCAGCCTGTAACTATTTGTGTGCAGGGCTCGGGGCTGCAGCGCTCCAGCACGTGCCGCTGTTGGGCCCCTCACAGCATCGCAGCAGCGACTCCCCTCCCTGCTTGGTTATCTACACTCCCTGGCTTCGAGCAGTAACAGTAACACTGCTGAAAATCAGAGCACTGGTTCTGTACCCTGACACTGGGGAAGAGAGGAAAGCTGGTGTTTGGGGAGCCCGTCCCAAACATTCCCTTGTCCTTTGAGGGCTCTTCTGCTGCTTCACCTCGGTGTTGTTTTTCCTTTTTCCTGACTGATTTATTTATCTCTCTTTTAGCTCTGAGTTGGTTGATGAGAAAATAGAGGAGTTTCTTTCTTGCTTTGAAGAGAAAATCAAGCATTTAACTGAAGATGCTTTTAGCACCCAGGTAAAACTTGAATCTTGAAGAAGATCTTCCTTGAACTGCTAAATGACATCTAAATTGGAGGCTTTTGTTACACTTACCTGGTGTATTTCTGAGATTTTTCTGGACTAAGACTCACTTTTTAAATCCTCTGCAGTCATTTGCTGTAAACACTTCCTCTCTGTCCATCTCCAGTTGGGTTTCACAAGGCACTGGATTGCTTTCAGTGTAATAAATGTAAACTTCAGTGAACATGAGTAGATTACGGTCATATTTAAAACCCTTTGAAACAAATCATTTTGTCTTTTTCAAATGTAGGTTACAGCTTTGATCAAACTTAAAGAATGCGAGGACTCCCATCTTGGAGAAGAAGTAGACAGGAACTGGAATGAAGTCGTGACACAGCAGTATCTCTTTGACAGGCTTGCCCGGGAGGTTGGTGGTCTCTCCTCCCTAACACTTGCACAGAGTATTTATAGCTTTGTGTTTAAGACTGCTGCAAAGGAAGGGGATTGACACTGATTCTAGAACTACATGCTATTTTAAAAAGGTTCTTTCTGTCTAAGGGAATTTACTTTGTAGAGAAACCAGTTTGATGTTTAAAATTTCTTGACTCACCCCTGTGCTTCTTAAACCTCTTTCCTGTGGGTTTCAGATTGAAGCTCTGAAGTCTGTTACAAAATCAGACCTGGTGACCTGGTTCCAAGCTCACAGAAGGAACGAGAGGAAAGTGCTCAGTGTGCACGTGAGTGTTTGAGCTCCATCTTGCCAACTCCTGAAATGCCAAACTTTGCGATAACCTCTGGGAGCCCGGTCAGGGTGTGGCTCTGTAATCTCACTTTCCAGCTGGTGGTCTCCACAGCACTGTTCCTGCTTTCTACATTTCTAATTATTCTAGCTGTTTGAATTGCATTTAAGTTATCTGCTTTTACTTGTCAGGGCAGATGAACATGGAAGGAGATCCAAATTATAGGAGCTTAGAGCTTTTTTTGGTCATATTTTTCCAGGTGGTTGGATATGGAAAACACGAAGGGGACTCGGAGGGTACAGCTGCCTCAGAAGTACAGAATTCTTCATCTGGTGAAATACCTCATCTTATTTTCTTGCCCCCATCTTCTTTGATGACTAATGTTACTTCCATCAAGGACATCAAAGCTTACACATCAACTCTGAATGTTCTCCCTTACCATAAAATACTAAAATAAAAACGCCGTCTTGCCCCGCAGTGATGTGTAATACAGGTGCTTTCTGCCAGGTAAACACTGCAAACCTATTTTCATTAAGACTGGGCCGTAGCATTAGCTGGGAGGAAGGATGTCCCTGCTCATTAATGGCCCAAGTTCATTACGAACAGGCACAGCCCTCAGTTCCAGCTGGAGCAAAGGGGAAGTTCCCCCACCACCAGGAAGATGGCGAGCTGGGGGCTCTCCCGGGGGCTGTGACTTTCTGTTCACACTGTCTTGGGCATCACTCCTGCAGTGCTGTAGCAGTTGCTTAATAGCAGTTACAGCTCCTCAAAGACACTCGACAGCTCCTGGAGTTAGAGTTGGGGGGGAACCCTGAGGCTTCAGTCTTGCACTGCTTTTTATAATTCTTCTGTATGTGCAACAGAGGCAAAATGGAGATGAAATCGAATAAAAGCTAGAGTTAGCTGGGGGAAGAAAAACTGTTTGATTGCTACATAAAGCTACTTACTTTAATCATTATTTAACTTCAAGTAAAAGCACAGAAATGTGAAGATTCCTGAAATGCTGGAGACTGCTCTACTGAAGCAAGGCTGGATGTAGATTCCAGGAAAAAAAATCTGCTGTGGTTGCTGCAAATTCCGCTCCTTTTGCCAGTTCATTAACTACTTTAAGAAGTAGGTTTAGCTGCAAGGGTTACAATGAGGAAAAATTAAGATGAATACATTTCACATAAAACAATTGATCATCACTCAGCTGAAAAAAAGTCTTGCTGCAAAGGTTTATTATGAAATAAATAAAAAGTCCATAAGAGAAGTTTGAAAAATCTATTTTATGAAGCTTTAAGATGCATCGAGTAGAATTATCTATGGTTACATTTTAATCTCAAAATAACAAAGTTATTTTGGGCAAGACACTGAAATGCCAAAAGATTTGATTATCATACAGGTGGAAGATAACATTTAAGTAGCATTTTCTAACAAATTGTCCCATCAAAGGAATCCTCCTATTTACACATTGCAAACATTAGCTAGATTTAAATGATGTCTTGCATTTTGTTTCTGGATTTTTAAATACGCAGGACCCAGGAATATTATGCAACTGATACCAATGGCGTGGCCTTCACAGTGGTTGTACAGTGTGTATGCTTCACGGCCCCGCCTCGCCATGCTTTAGAGCATCAGTAACAGGGCTGCGAGCGCCTGCCTTTGAAGCCTGAATACACCCCCAGCAGAGTGCAGTCCAGTAGAAGTTACTGCACGGCCAAGACGGTGCTTGTTTCATTTAATTGCTTATCTGCATCAGTAAGTCCAGTATCCCTGAGATAGGAACCACTGCAGCTGGAGGGGGCAGGTTCTCCAAACGGTACGTACGTGATCACTGATGACTCTCTTGGTATCAGATGTAAACTTTGCTAAGCCAAGGCTTGAATGTTTTCTGGGTTTAAACCCCCTTAATGTTTACTGGCAGCAAGTCGTTTCAATAGCGGCTCATCGTACACCCAGCATTCCCCATCTTCATGGAATAACTAGGAAAGAGGGAAGAAGCAGATGTAAGCTTTTTTCGACACAGGAGAGTAACAAATGCTACAGCTTAGAGGGTGTTTATTTACACTGTGCAAATAAAACTCACCCTTGTTTCCCATGAGGTCTCGTTCTCCTTTCTGGCTCTGGCTTCAGCTCGCTGTCGTTCCTCAAGCGCGTGCTTTGCAGCTGTGGCTGCGTCAATGTCTCTAATTTTTAAGTTGTAGGTTACATCTTTCCATAAGCTTGAAAAAGAAATTTGAATGGAGACTGCTTTATAGAAACCATGTGCTCCAAGGGTGTACTAACATATTGCTGGCTAATAGTCATCAATTGAATTAAGGTAGGTCTCCCTTAATTAAAATGGCAGAATAAACTCCAATATATATTTAACCACAACTGTCCTGTCTCTTGCCAGGAGTGGGGAGGGTGCAGTGAAGCTCTCTGGACCTCCCTGGAACATCTGGTGCCCAGGAGGATGTGACCAAGAGCTACGGGTCTCTTCTTCCCCCTTAAATCCCCAACGTGCTCATAGCTTGGCTCCGCTCCGCAGCAAAGGCTCATGCAGAGCAGAGGTGCCCGTGCACGGAATGCATTAAGTGTGCTGTGAGCCATACTCTGCACTGGAAACCTGAGCCCAAGCAAGAAAAAAAAAGACCCTCTTAAAACCCATTTAACTCAAGTCCTTACCAGCGAGACTCAAAGTCGTCTTGGTCCTCCAATTTCCTTACCTTCTTCTTAATTGTAGGCATTTTCTTGGTATCTATAAAGACAGTATTCTCCTGCAAAGTGATTAAAACAAAATAAATCAGTTCTTTATGTAGACTTCATATTTATATAGACTTTATAGACCCTCACACTGGTCAGGAAATAGATTTTTTTAAAAAAATAAATTCTTTAGAGGCTGTTCTCACTCTAAAAACCAGATTATCTTCAGCATAGACTCAGAACTTTTACCCTAAATTAATCATTGTTGTTGTCTTTAGGGCAGCTTTATAGGAATTCCCATCAACAAAAAATATCCAAAACTTTTTAAGTACAGTCTTCCATTTCTTATGAAAAGAAAATAAGCTGCTTTACCCCTGTTGTGTACTTTGCGTACATGACACCGTTCCATTCTCCTTCAATGGAGCAGAAGGGTTTCTTGTCATTAGGAGAACTAGAGAGAAAGAAAGAGTCACGTTGCAGTTGTATTACAGGAACTGAAAGACCCCAAAGGATCAAACCTTTATCCTACTTGCTGTACAGTCTGTTTCATATCAGCCCTTACAATGTCCATCACCAGCCCAAGGACAAGGAGGGCTCTGTTTACAAGTGGGAAGTTTTGCATTAATTAGGTCAAGGGGATGAACCTTGAAGGGAAGAGCTGTCCCAGCTAAGGCAAGCCCTGCCCTAGGGCTGTATCTGCCTTTAGAGTTTAGGAAAAACTAAATCCCTTTCAAAGCTTGTAACTAGAGGGGTAAGTTTAAGCTTAAGAAGGTTTCACAACCTGAAAGGTTCTTCCTCAGACTACCAGGAAACACAACCACCAGTTCACAAATGACATCGATCAAGGTGCGTCCAAGTGATTTAACAGCAAGTTATGGACCTTGTTTTGTCAGCATCACTTACTGACATTACAGCAATCTCCAAACAGGAGGAGAATCTGAATTCACTGCTCAGATAACTCAGGAGTGAAAATTTAAATTCCTTTTGGCAACAGCAGAGACTATTCTGGAGCAGGCCAAGGTTGGACACAGGGTTCCTCTCACAAATCTTGCCTATGAAACAGCATCCTGTGACAGGTAAGCACAGGCAAAGTTACTGGGTGCAGCTGTTTCTGTATTTTACACTCCTGGCTGCCTTGAGAAACACTGTCAGCATTTAAGTAGAGAAAAACTGAGACTGAAAAAAACACACTTACAAAATTTCAGCAGTAATTCTGTGCTTCTTCCCTCCATAAAATGGTTTTGTGTGGAAGACGATGGAAGCGTTGTATCCCGTCTTCGAGCAGTTAATACTGCACTCCCCACCCAGTTCTATCCAGGGCACGGTGAGAATAGACCTGCAATTACAAACGGTTATAAATCTACACATCCAGTTAGCTGAAATACTAAGCATGAACTATTACAAGGCATTAAAAATGAAAATACCAAATAGAGCATTTACTTACCTTCCATAACCATTAGGAAAGGTCAAAATATAATGTTCATCATAATCTAGGCATGTGACACACCCTATCAAAAGAAAAATAAAGAGCTTTTTAAAAAGCTCCAGCAAAACCTCTACAAAACTTCATTATAATCTCCTGAAATAACTCACTAGACCCACGTATCGTACAAAGGAAAGGCAAAGAGCTTTAGTTCCTGGTGTCTAGAGAAGGCAGGGACAGTTGTCTTTACACAAAAACAAGAACCTCAGTAACTGCAGTACATGACATCTGTAGAAGGGACCATTATTTCCTAGATACATAAGCTCAAATTACATGAAATCAAACATTCCTGATGTTTATGAGGATAACATTGAATAATTTTTGCAAACATTAGTTGTGGAAAGTGAATTTGCCTCCTATGTCAAATCACAGACACGTACCTTGCCCTATGTTATGAACCCCAATAGACATTCCTAAGAATTTTGACTTGGTCCATATGTGAGCGTTGAACTGTATCCTCTTGCTAAAACATTCTGCATAAAAAGCTGAAACTGAAGAAAAAGGTATTAAAAATAGTTCCGCAAGACTTCAATAGTGCTGCTTCCAAATTCATTCCTCGGGAAGTAATCACAAAATGCCTCCCAGTTGTGTGACAACAGGGTTTGCAATTTGTTTGTCACACAAACAGTTTATAGAGAGAACTTTCAGCTTTTAAATGTGGAAATAAAATATAAATCCAACATTTGAACCGAGAGCTGACTTTACTGTCGCTCCCATCCAGATGCCACCTCCATTAGCAACGCTACTGTCACTTACTTGGGGGATGATGAGAGACCTGCTCTGCCACAAACGTTACGTTGCTTTTACTGACCCAAGGAACTGGTCCTTCTGAAACCGGCTCCTGTGCGATAGGAGAAAGGATTTTCATCACCGGCACTGTTTACAAAACCCCGGATGCTTCCAAGTTACTTCCACGTTTAGAGGCTTCTAAAAATGTACTGCAGTGACTTTAAAATATTTTCCAGAGTGCCAATTTGATGGGGAGTAACTCCCTGCTCCTGCAGCTGTGATGCTTTCTAGACAGCATGCAGCTTCTACTCTCGTTTTTAAATAGAAGTGTGTTTGGGGAGGTGGCCTCAAACACAACAGTTAACCTGAAAGAGTCATGGATAAACCCAAAGTAATACTGAAATCTACTTAATTCCTCATTAACTAGTCAGAAATGGGTAGCAGAAAGAGTTTTCATTTTTGCTTCTGATACATCCAAGATACATATTAATAATGATCACCAAAGCCATAAACCAGCATTAATTTCCTGGGGCAAATCAGGAAAAGTGTAATTCATCAGTAGAAGCAAGGGAAGCACAAATACAATATTGTCTTTATGCCAGAAAACAGGAGTCCAGACATTCTCCACAGAAAAAAAAAGAGAAAGATTTGAGTAAACCAAATGGGGGGGTGGGGAGGGAGTTGTCGTGAGGAGAAGCAAATTAAACTGGGAAAAATATGTTTGACATTTAAACAATCACATTTAGAGATCCTACACTGAGGCTACATGAACTATCTTACAACAGCACTTCCCACATCTCATTTAGGTTTCTTCTTACCTTGGGAAGCTGTAAATGATGGTGTTAAAAACATAATAATCCAAAGATAACGTCAAACACCCCGTCCAAAAAAAAAACCAAAGAGAAAAAAGCTCAACCCACAGCAGGCTGCACTGAAAGTTCCAAGTGCTAGAGCTTTTCTCTGGAACCAGTGGGACACTGTTGACTGGTTCACGTGCATAACTTTGATTAATCCTTGAGTCTCACTGTAACTTGGGCAAATATGAGAAAAGCTCATCCACTGGTAGAGGATTTCACATTCCAAGAGTGGCACTACTGCTATTGTGTCCTTCACCAAACGTACTCCGACGAGGTACAAAAGGAACAGCAGTGGCCAGACACAAATGTACAACTAAAACATCCAAGCTCAGAATCCAAACTTAAGAAGTCTACAAAAAAAACCCAATTAAATAAAATTAAAAGTAAAATTTGGAGAAAAAAAATGGAGAACCTGCAGTGCTTTCTAGGTTGTGATGAAAAGAAACCCCACTGTTAAAAAGACAAGGGTTTAGAGAAATTAGAAAAAAATAAAATAAAATCATAATTTTGGAAAGAAAGGAATTCATAGTCAGTGCTGTGATGCCATTCAGGAATAAAAGAGAGCGATTTCCACATGTCAAATTGTTCTTCAAAGAACAGATAGCTAAAATGTTGTTATTAGATGTATTTTAACCTTCTGTCCAAAGAAGAGGAGGAAGGAAGGGGGGAAATGGGCGAAGAAATTGCCATTGTTTGTCAGTTTTGCTACTTTAAACATAGCATAAGCCATTTCAGTCAGGAATTTAATAAAGCTTTGGGAATTACCCGCATGCATCCCAGGCACCAAAACACATAGCACAAGAAACTAACCGTGTCATCCTCAGTGCCTGGTAACACCCAGTGGCAGCGGAAGATCTCGCCCAAGATGGGATTGTAAGGCTTTTTAGCAACTGACCCTTTTCTTCCTGCATGAAAAGCTGAGAGGTACCATTTAACCACTTGAA
Organism: Chloroceryle amazona; assembly: GCA_027560015.1. Classification (NCBI taxonomy): domain Eukaryota; kingdom Metazoa; phylum Chordata; class Aves; order Coraciiformes; family Cerylidae; genus Chloroceryle; species Chloroceryle amazona. The sequence continues at coordinate 33,940 of JANHFX010016346.1, forward strand.
CCATTCGTTCCTTTGGATCCTTCTGGTCACTGATGCTACAGGGGCCAAAAGAGAGGAGGACAGGCAAAATGAAATCCAAGCAGGTACTTCAAATACAGGAAAGCTTTTTGGATGTCTGCTTGTTTTACAATTCCAAGTTTCACTGCTTTGACTACTTTTGAAGTTCAGATGAAAACCCAAGCAATACTCCTCAAAACTACCAGCTTACTTTTGGCAGTCCACAAGGGCCATAAACATCAGAACCAGTTGCAGCTCTACTTTAGAAAAATCCAATACCTGACAAATAAGTCCGGATGTGCAAAAAAGTCAGCATACATTTCCAACAGCGACCTTCGTTCCAGGATGAAAGTTGGAAGAACCACCTGGATGAAGAAAAAAACTCTTACAGATCAAGATACTTTAACCTCCTACACAAAAGCATTCTCTGTACTCACTGTAAATAGCATAGGAAGCACCCAAGGCTTTGTGTGCCCGTAAGCTCATTGTGTTCTCAAACTTACCAATGAGTTCTGACATGTGAAGGTCAGTTGGCATCTTCTATAAAACCAAAGATTTAACAGGAACTGTCTCTTGTCTTACATATATTCTAATCCTACTTAGCGAGTATTCAACTACATGGCTGAGCTTATCAAAAGCTGTACTTAATTACAGTAACACTGATTATTTAATATCAGCTGTATGTACCCTGTCAACTTCCAGTTGTAGTCAGAATCTCATTCCATGTAGTCACGTCCTCTTCCGTGCCTCCTTATCAAGACGAGGGTTAATCTCTTCCCTACTACTTTTCTTCCCCAACAGCACTTGCAGGTTGCATTCCTGTGGATCTGCTGTCTGCTGCAGTGTGCCACAGACCACCATTGAGAGCGGAGTTATTGCTGCTGTTGTCTTCCAAGTGATGCAGACAAGAGGCATGATCATGATGCTTCTTGGCAGCTTAACTTGAGATCAGGAATTTTCAACTATCCCAGGAGTTCCCAGAACAGAGACATTTTTGATCGATTCCTGATCAGAACTGCCAGAAACCTTCTGTAGTTTGATGTGAGCTGCGGGCTATTTCTCCAGAAAAGTTTAATGCTTATCTTGTTATTGCCCCTTGTGAGCTCCAGACTGGACGGTTAAAGTCATCCACTTAAGGAAACTAATGATAGGACTGGTCTCTCCTACTCTTTTTCCATCTGGAATCACTTGTTTAAATTTAACCAAGCTGCCTAGAAAGATCTGCACCTTCAGGATGCTGTTCATTCAACCTTCAGACGGACACCAATGTGAATCAAATTCACAAAAAATCCAACTGCACTTGCAAGACCTACATGTGGCACTTTAAAATACACAAACAACTTACTTCACAAGATCCCATTTCACTATCTGCTTAATTCCCTATAATTTTATTTCTGTCTTATTGAATGGCAACATACACTGGGATCTTGTAGATATTTGTTCTGGAAAGCTAAAGACAGGAGAAACATCGCTGCTGTCCGGAGCATTCCTCTTGTCCCAGCTTTACAGGTACTCCAAGGATCAGGTTCACAGACAACAGCTACTTTCCAGAGCAAACTATTTTCCCGAACAGATTTGAGCAGCTGGACATATTATTCTGCATTCATTTCTCCCCTGCTGGTAACAACTCCAGTTAAAAAAATACCATGCTAGAGATTACAGCTTAACTAGCTCTGAGAACACTTAAATTATAACTTTAACATTGAACTGATTTACACAGAATTCAGGGTTTGCTCTCCCTCCCTTCCCCAGGAACAATCGTCGAGTTTACCTTTGTTAGATCCATTCCTAATCTAACTTGGGACAACAGATGCATAATAACACTCTTATGTTCTTCCACTGATTCTCCTTCCCCATCATCATCTCGATCATCAGGAGGATCAAAGAGATCTAGAAAGACCAAATTGCTTTTGTTTTTCTCAAAAACTTCAAAGACAGGCTGCATTTCATTAGCATACATATTAGCTGTCAAAAAGCTCTTATTTATAAGACTAAGTTTAATTACTGCAATTCAACAATCTTCCATCAGTGAAGAAACAGCAGACAAACCCTTTTCCACAAGCGCCTTGTCATATACACGTACGCACACGACTGTACATACATTGGCACAGTTCACACACGGATTAACAACCAACAGCTCCTTACTGAAAGCTCACACAGCCCACTTACCAGCATCGTTTGTCCCATTAGATATGGAAGAATTGAGGGACTCTGTGGTATCGGGACGTTTCAGGCTGCTGCCTGTGCTGCTCCGAGTCAGGACTGCAGCCGACCCTGAAGAACTGAAGAAGAGTAACAACATCTCACAATTCACAATGAAGTAACTGAGACCAAATTATTATCATTTGATACTCACAGGTAAGTAGTTGACTAATGGACAATGTTTGTGCTGCAGGCTAAGTCACAGAGAACTTAAATGGACTGTAGCTGAACAAATGGGAAAGCCTGCAGTCTGATAGTGACACCTGAAGGTACGAAACAGCTGACTAATCCCTCCTTGAAATGTGCAGCAGCTCTTAAATTTATTTTTTTTCTGATTCATAAAAAAAGAAGAGTAAAGAGAGATTTCTGGGGAAAGGCCATCAACTTCAAAACTTTCCTTTAGTAAATGCGAGAGGGAATTGGCTGTTTACCAAAGGCTGCTACAAGTGTGTGTGAAATACACCATGGTCTCAGATGAGACCTCTGAGCTCCTGGCTTCCCACGTCTGGTTTCTGTCAGAGTTTTGTCAATATATATACACCTGACAGAGTGGGAAGGAGCAGAGGAGGAAACAGCATCGCTCTCAGACAACTGTGCTGAGGGGGTAACCCTACTCTGTTACACAGAGAGGCTTTCTGGCCTTCCCCACCGTTTGGGTTTTGTACTGATTTGGTCTGTTGGTTTTTTAATGTGGTTTATTCCCTTATTTAACATAACTAACTTCTCCAAGCAGACAAGCCATGCCCTTGTAGTTAAAGTTCTATCAGCACGAGCTTTATGCTTTCAGCTACTTACTCCATACATCGCTTTGGGGAAGAACTGCTCTGATAGAATTCATCAGCATCATAGAACTCATCCTCACTGCTCGAGTAAGAAAAATCTGGGACTGTATTTGGAGAGAGGTTGACATGGCTTGGAGAGGTGAGACTGCTGCTAGGTGCCGACTGCCCGCTTCCTATAGAGCAATAAATATTACAGACAATAAAAACATGCATACAAATATAAGCAGGTAATTATAGCAATTTCATACATATCACAGCAACTCCTGGTACGAGCCATCTACCGTTGTTTTAAAAAGCCCCATGGATGCCATTATTTAAGGGGCAGAGGAAGGCATCATTGATTTAAAAAACCCAGCAGCCCCACATGATGTACTAACAGCAAACTTCTTGTGCCACTTACTGCTAGACTACAATGGTGGAGATGAGAAATCAAGTTGGTTATTTCCTACTCCTATGTATTGGGGGGGGGAGAAAGAGCAGAATAATTGATTTTAACACTACACTGCAATGTGTTGATTAAAAGCAATACTTGGGCCAATACAATGCCATTTTAATAGCCAATTCTCTTAGGTATCAGACAGCATATATTGAGGTTTTGTTCCCCACCCTTCAGTAAGACAGTCAGGCAGAGCTGTACCTGTGCTATTTGGCGTTGGAGTCTGATTTCCGAGCGACGCTACTACCGGTCCCACTGGCAAAGATGAGGGTCGCTGCTCTGACTTGCACAACTGAGCAGGTTCTAGGGGATATTTTGATATGTTAAACCCAAAATTTAAATTTAAGAGTTATAATTTCACCGGGAAGAAGATTCCGTGTTATTTCACCTCACCTTCAAAAATTAGATCCTTTTCTATAAAAGCCACCCAGACAGAAAACCATGTTTCTGTCATTGTACCTAGCTATTTTTATTATTATTAACCAAAGAGGCCATTTAATAAATCACAGTTATTTAGCTAGAAAGCATTTATCTTTTCTGAAAATTACAGCTTCATTCATTGTAAGAAAGTACACTAGAGATGTTAGTAACTTGGGGCAAGGAAGATACATCAGCTCATCCACTGAGCTGGAGGCAGATTCAGCAGGTGGCTGAGGAAGCTCCGTGCCTCCTGCTCCTTCCCTTGCACCACCACGTGCAGGGTGCTCCTCTGCTGCACCCGTAACCCAGCGGCCAACCCCATTCTGCAGCCCCTCCATCTAGACTGCAGTTGCATCCCACTCTGCTCCTATTTCTGCTGAGATTCTTTCCGGTAGCGTCGTTACCTGGAGGTATGACTGCTTGGGAAGGCATTGTGCTGATCACCGACTGCTCCAAAGGACTGGGCTGATAGACTGCGTCAACAGGGTTTATAGTGCTCTGAGGTAAAAGAAAGAAAAGCACATTTTTTCTCGATTTAAACAAATAAATAAATTAAGCATATACAGCAAGAACATTGCGAGCACAAGAAATGCCCAAATGCAAGATAGCAAATTCCTGAGGGAGAAAGTAAACACGAATTGACAGTTGAGGACATGAGCAATACTTTCAAAGTGGCAACACTTTAATTCCTGACATGGATTTTACATGAAACCCAATTTGCTACAGATTTGAATTGTCCTATAAATAATTCTTATGTCAAGTTCTAGCTTCTGGTATTCCTTCCAGTGTCCATTACTAAATACTGCATGCAAAGAGTGGAACGGTAGACGTAAATTATCTGGCAAAAATTAGGGTAGGTAATCTGCATTTTTAACCCCCTTTTTATTTTTTCAAAAATTAATTTGTCCAAGCCATAGTAAATCAACCTATAACCTACAGCCATGAAGTGGCTTTGTTGCCAAAACTCTTCTCAACACAAGCTGACAGTTTTCAGTGCATCTCCAGTAGAGGACATTTCAATCTATTAATGGACGTGGGCACTTTGAAAATGAAGCACCAATTCAACTCGACACTCACAAAAGTCACTGACTTCAGTACATTTTCTTGGCTTTGGTACAACAAGCCTCTCAGAAACCTAAATTGCAATGTCTTTTAATCCAAACTAGCATGATTTTGCCTTGTTTCACTGGCCTGTAATAAACTTTATCATCATCTAAGCACTGTTTGTCACATATGTTTATACACAACAAACAGAACTTCTCTGTTGTTCCGGGTTGTTAACTGGATCAAAAGCACACGAAACCCTTTTCCAAACATTTTGTAGATCAGTGGGTTTAAATTGCATCAGAGCTGGGAAAATCTTTGCCTCAGTTTTCTAGGAAATCTTGCTACTGGGCTGAAGTTGAAGAATATCAAGCAGAGTAAGGTCATGCAATACCAAGTCCTACTTGAAAAAAACAAAAGTTCTGCTTTTAAAAAGGCAGAGGAGCTTTGCCTTTCAATTCAGCCTGTATGTGTATCCCCATCCTCTTTTTAGATCAATATTTAAAACAGAAGACAGACTCCAACTGTTCTTCCCTCCTTTTAGTCTGTAATTTCTATCTGCATGCAGACTGAGAGGAATAGGGTCATTTTAACCTTCTTCCTCCCATTTTCCTACAGGAGGAAAATGTCTTTCTTGCCTCCTTTCCTGGTTAACTGTAATTCTGATCTTCATCCGACACTAAAAAAAAAAAATCAGTGAAGCAGTAAAGATGGGTTTTTTATATAGCACAGGATGTATTTAATTGAAAACAAAATTATTGTTCCCTGATTATTTTTTTAAAACCCCCAGTTTAGAAAAAAATAACATAAAAATGTCTTTCTACAATTTTGTTGATGTTGCTAACTAGCATACAGGTCAATAAACCAGTACATGCACTGTTACTCCACCATATTCTGGCATAAAACCAATGTCCCTTACACACTACTTCAACTGCTTGTGCAATTGAGTATGCAGCGTGGCCGGGTCCCAGCCCCACATATCTCTCAGTTTAAAAATCACAATCCCATTTTAAGAGTTAAGAAACTTAAAAATCAGGATGGTCCTATGATATACAGGATGCTATTGCTGTCTCTGTCTGCCCTGGTTTTTAGGGAAGCTAATAATATACAGGATAAAAACACTGATGTGATAAAGAAAAACATAACAAAACAAAACAAAAACCCACCACCGAAGTAACTTTGTCTTACTATCCAGGATTGTAATCTCACCCTTCAAGAATTCTCCACACTGGAACATGAACTGGAGTTTCCTGTACACAATTTTGGGCATGCCTTCATGGTTTAGAAACAGATGAAGGCAGACGTGAAAGTCTCCTACTCTGAATTTAATAGCTTAACAACAACCACACTGAAACAACAAGACTATCATCCCACCATGGTATCAAATATTGATCATATTCCTGCCTAGGTTTAAAGTGAAATCCTGACCTTTAGCCCAAGCTAACGCTGGCCTCAACGGCATCAAAATGCCAGTCTTCGCAATCACGGATGTATCACTTAATGTATTTGTACAGAAATGCTGGGTTTTTCCTCCCCAGAATAAGCCAGCCCACAGATGATCAGGACAGCAGCTGACCAGATCGTAGACTGGTTACAACTGGAGCAAGCTGCAGATCTCACGAGCGTACTGCCTCTGCCTGTGGCAGTGTCTAGCTGCGTAGCTTCTCTTTTCCAGGGCACGTAACAGAGCCCGGTTCATTCCACTAAGGCCTCACTGGTGTGACTATCCACAGGGTAACTGTTCATCTCATTTATGACAGGCATGAAACCAAAATCTGTATGTGCAACTTTACTCCAAAGTTCATACCAGAAAATCATACTGCTAATGTTGTATGTGATGGAAAGACAAATAAAGCTTGGGAATTACCGTCAGCTGTAACAAAAACACACTATGACTTTTAGAGTGACGTTTTACCGAGCCCAATCTCCTATTAAAAGTATCTGAAATGTACTCAAGTGACAAAAGGGGAACAAAGAAAGAGAAGTCACATATGACTGAAATGAAAGATGACAGAAGCGACATTAACAATGCAGAAGTTATATTACAGAAGAAACATTGCTTAAGTAGACATAAGACAACTTTGCGTCAAATGAGCAGCGCTGTAGAAAAGACAAACTACTTGAAGCACATGGACAGCTGATCTACTTCACACAGATACTTCAGATTGAACACAAAACTATTTCTATTCCAATAATTTCCCTTTCATCTGTTCACATGGCAGGTTTTTATCTGAGCGTGCAGCCATAACACTGCCATTAGAGACACCGAGTAGAACACCGATCACTATGTCTTCTGAGGGCAGGGGTGTTAGCCAACATCAGAAGCTAACGACTCAACAGTAACTTTAACAAGACACTTGAAGCAGTAAATCAGAGAAAGGAAGAATTATGTTGCAAAATGAGTGGAAATTCAGGTCTCTGTTCACATGTTCTGCAGAAATAAAGGGAGATAAAGATTAGATTTAAACTTACTATAAGTCCATCTGCGTGCTTCTCCTCATTATTTTGGTCCTTAAGGAAAAAATGTTAAAAATATCAACATAACCACCTTGTATGACTTATCAGTTCTGTGTTAAGTGAGAACAGCAAGTTTCTCAGGAATGTTTATATTTTCAGCCATAAAATGTTCCTCATCATGTGAGCTAAACTTAGAAGAAACAGTTCTATAGATGGTCACTGCACTTCTGAAAATTAGTTTTCTAAGGATCCGTCCACACAAGTTTGAACAATTTTTGAAATACCCTTTCTGCAGTGCAGAATACAATGACACTCAACAACACAGGTTCTTCCCAAATAGCTAAACCCCCACCGTCTGCAGCACCAACGAGTCCCTGAAAACCAAAAGACACCTAAGTTCTCCGTTTCTGAAGAGCTGCACAGGTCAAGTTTTCAAAAGCACGCTTTGCTTTGGCAGGGCAGAAGCACCTTTTCAAGTTAAAGTGGGTTTAATTTTTGCTGTTTGGTATCCACTAGATTTTAAAATGCTTTAAGATTATTTGTGATCTAGGATTTGGGTTTTTTTTGCCTAGAAGCGTAAGTGCAAGAGCAGGCAATGCACAGAATAAAACTGTCATCAGGGGAAATTACACAAACAGCAGACAAGTTGATGTGAATCTACAGTTTGCGTGGTCTTAGCACTGTACCAGTGACAGTTCAGAGCCTACTGAACACTAAGCCAAATCATTTCTGCTGCAGTCATATTAACCAGTGTCCTTAACTTTGTTCAGTGTAAACCTTAAGACTTGTCTGCAGAGCATTTCCCCAGATTTCCAGTTGTTAAACTTAAGCTGAAACAAGGAAAAAGAGCTGTATTAAGAAAGTTGGCACATACTTAGGTTTTGATACTTTCTACATTCTTCCTTAGCTTATATAGTTCATAACAGGCTGCACAAACTGTATGTCTGGTAGTTGTTGTTCCTTAAGTGAGGCTTTACATGACAAAACTGACACTGAGGGCAATGAGCACCACCGGGCTGCAAATGTACAAAGAAAAAGAATAACATGGAGTTCTCTGGTGGGTTTTTTTTCCCCCCTACAAACAAAATTTCCACGTTATGTTAGGTAAGGAAGGCAGAGATGTCACAAAACTAGGCAGGCAAGACGCACTAGAAATGATGGAGTGAAAAGGGAAAGGCAAAGATGCAAACTAAATATCTGAATTATAGAAGCTACTTCATAAAACTTATCATATATATTTCTAAAAATAATTTATCAAGTTACTGACAGACCATTACTTCTGTTTTACTACACACACAGCCACAAAGCTGGGCATCTTCAACTGCCATACACGCAGAGGACAACACAAGCCAAATGCTCCACTTACCCATCCCACCTGGTTTATTTTGATTGCTTTTTGATAAGTGATGTATGTATTATATCATATTCCTATTTAGCTGGTATTTATTTTCTTCATTATTTTGGAAAAAGCCTCGAGGTGACCCAAGTACAAGTAGCATGATCACACACTGGGTTTACCAGCAAGTTTAATGAAAATTTAACTGTCCAAGTCCTAATGCAGGTTGCTTTGAGTTCACTAAACAGCTCAACACACAAGCAAAAAAAAACCAAAACCCAAAACCAGGTTTGCCTTAATGTGCCAAAGTCATCCCAGTAATAAATGGCTGTGCGTTTGAAAGGGAGAGATGTTCCAAGTACATGGAGAAGTGATACAACTGTCAACACAACAACCAACCAGAAGGTAACTCTGAAGTCTCTCCTAATGAGAAAGCCACCGCAGAAGTAAAAACGGGGGGCAGGGGTGGTGTTAATATGATTTCTTTTCAGTAGTGTAAGTCAGCAGTGATACTTGCCTTACAGCTTTGGAAAAAAAGGCTGCAGAATCTTAAAAGGTTCTATACTGGAGAACAGAAAGCTATCAGTCAGACCAATACATTTTAACACAGATAACGCTTCATAGTCATGCAACTTACAGAACTGTAAAAAACAAACAAAACCCCTGTGTTTTTGGTTTCCTACAGCAGAAAGAAATCAAGATACCGACAGTTTCTGGAAGGGGGGCAGTGACTGGGAAGGGAGCAGAAGTGCCATGTAGTCAACCAGTATAGTTGCCTAATATAGAGACAGAGGAAGAAGCTGAAGAGATGAAGTAGAATAAAGGTTATTAAGATAGAAGGAAGATTTACAGGGGGTATTTTTCACTATATGTGGATCAACTTCTCCCACTTAGCTGTGCATAGGCCACCCATTTAAACCACCTTATCTTCAACTGCTTTAGATAGCTTAGCAAAAAAACAGACACAAAAACTTCATGCCTAAGGGATAACCCCATCTATTTACACTGCTTATTAATTAGTGGTACTGAAAGAGGATTTCAAGGTCTGATTTAATATAACAGAAATCCAGTCTTGGCATCTTTGGGGGACCCAAATTCCACCTGCTTATACCGTAGCTGGAGCAGTAAACCACTGAACCTGGTCAAAAATGACTGCAGCTGCCGCTAGTTTTATCTATTATCAGCAAGCCACCTCACCAACTTCAAAATATGCTTAGCATCAGTGTAAGATAAGCAATCATATTCACCTATCCCCCTGTAAATTCACCCAGAGCAAAATGGAATTTGATGTTCAACAGAAACAAGACAGCTAACTTGACCAACTACTACCAGCTTTGATCAAGAACCTGAAAGGCAGGTTACAATTCTGTTCCTTCAGATTCATTAACTGCATAGCAAAACTTTTGTCCAAAAAAAACAAAAGAGCAAAATTTAATAGGAATTAAACCTCTGTGAAAATAACAACTATTAAATATGTTTATATAGTAATTAGCAAAAAATGAGCAAGTCATTTGCTGCAGAGTGTCTCCAACAGCTACTTTAATACAGCAAGTCACATACAGCTGTAAGAAAACTACCCCACTGCCATCTAATCTCTCTGACTGACAGTGCTGCTTTCACTCTACTAAACCAATTCTAATTCTCATTCATATTCACTACTAAAGAACAGCAAATTATTAAATACTGACAAGGCTCTTCTTGTTATTATTACTGCAGGGAAGGATTCGAATTGCATCACTGTATGTTAAATGAAGACTTCTAGCTTTAGAATTCATGTGGCACAAAACTATTCAATGTACCCTACGGCTTGTGAATTATTTTCAGTTTTGCATACGCTTGTGAGCTAACAAAGCTCTTCTTCAGAAATTTTAAGATGCTGATGTGAAATTTGAATTTCACAGCCTTAAATTCTGAAAATATCATAAATTAATGCTCCTTCACTTTGATTGCACAATATAAATCAGCAGCTCATAAATCACATATCCTAAATACAGAAGTTGCAACACCATCATGAAGCCCAGACCTATGAAAAACCTTGCCAAACCAGCTTAAGATTCTTAACATCACAATTCTCCCTTTTTCTATGTTAGTCATATTCTGAAATGAAACAGAAAGAAGAGCTTTGTTAAGTTTCTACTCTGCCACCCTTATGTTTAAGTTCTTATTTAGTCAAAGCACAAACTCTGCAAAAGAAAGTGTATCTCAGAAGAAAAGCAAATATCATCAACATGATTTTTACCACAAACATCAACAGGACTGTCTGCTGTGGAACTCAGTATTGCAGAAACATCATTAAAATAGCAGCATAAATCAATTTATCCCATATTTTCTATCTAGATCTCCTGGATCAGACAGAAGGCACTTTTAGATTTCAACTGTTTTCACAGATTAATGCTATATAATTAAAATTCAAAAGTTTACAGTATACTTACTTTAGCAATCTGTAGTAACACAATGCAGTGTTTTATTGATTCTACCATGCTCTAGGAAAACATAAAGAACAGACAAAAAGCTTGTATTACTATCCTATACTGTTTTGTGTTTACCGGTATTTTTATTAGTTACACAGAATATTAACTGAAATACTGGGTGAGAACTAAAGGGGCAGTCACTTCTGTAGAACCCCTACTTTCCCTTCCCCTTTTCTGTTTCCAGGGACAAAAGCACTGCAGTAGAAACCCGAAGTTTCCAAAAGCCACACACAACAGAGGCTGTCAGGGTGAAATGGAGGTCAGCTCAAACTTCCAGTGCTGCAAGCAGGTAAATTGTCAGTGAAGAGAGGCTGAGAGAGCTGGGCTTGTTTAATCTGCAGAAGAAAAGGCTCAGGGGAGACTTAACCAATGGGCATCAACATCTGATTGGGATGGAAGGATGTAAAGACAGTGGAGCTAGACTCTTCCCAGTGGTGCCCAGTGACAGGACTGGGCAATGGCCACAGGCTGAAATACAGGAAATTCACCTTAAACAAAAGGAGGTACTGGGTTGTTTTTTTTTCACTCTAGGGATGATCAAACACCAGAACAGCTTGCCCAGGGAGGTTGTAGAGCCTCCATCCTTGGAGTTACTCAAAACCCAACTAGATTTGGTCCTGGGCAACCTGCTCTAGCTATTTGAGCAGAGGTTTGGACTACAGACCTTCAGAGGTCCCTTCCAAACTCAACTATTCTATGATTTTATGATTCTAAGATGCTAGACATAAATCTGAATACAGAACCAGGCTGCCTCTGCCATGACACTGCTGGACCTAGCATGGATCCCCACTTTTCTGCAAAAAATTTTTAAAGCTTTGCAAGAAAATAAGGTGAATTTCAGAATCTGTTTATAATAGATATAAAAATTAAACTTACACTGGTTGTTTCTTTGAGACTCTCAATTTTCTGTAAAGACAAAAATCAGAATACTGTGGTTAAAGACAGAATTTCCAACATCTAGTCTGACCTGAATACTGTATTTTCATCTTAAATTGGGGGGGGGGAAGCCACGAACATGTTAAAGATTTTTTTTTTTCCCGTATAAAGACACGATTTTAATTTTGCAATTGACAAGACAGAAGTCAAAGTGATAATTAAAGCTTAAGGATGACATGGTTAGGAATTTCTGAGCAGTAACATTATACATATTTACCCATCAAGGTCTGCACTTCAGTTTTGCATAACATCAACAAAAATGAAATGCAGTATGAAGATTCATGTTAAGTTCAGTTTGCATCCTTACGCAGTGTACGGAATGGGGGCACTTTTCAGCAATCAATATTACTTCAAATTACCATCACTCAAGTATAATAAACATAAGCAGTTTAGCACAGCTTCATAAAAAAAAAAATCATGGAAAATAACAGTGCACACATGTTCCTGCTCTTTCTAAGTCTCCAGTAAAAGTACATCTGGAAATCTGCCTACTTAGTTTTATCTAGAAACACTGGTTTATAAAGATTTCCTGTGTGGAATTGCACTTCAGGCATGCAAAAGGCATCTGCATGGCATTTTACACATCGGCATGACCTATCTAAGAAGCACATGCATCCTGTTGTTGTCCTTGGGTCTGCCTGCAGAGGCAAAATTATTAAACTGCACTCGGCACTGAACCTCTACTAATTCAATTACAAGAGCTCTTTATTTTGATTAATAAGGGTATCCCATGTGACTTGAGTCACAGGCTCTTTGATTCTTCTATAATCCAAGTGTGTAAAGGAACTTTCCCCCCATACACAATTGCAAGCCAAATTCTACATTGGAAGAGAACAATGTGTATCTGTAAATCTACAGGAATGAAAAGTCTCAGCTTGTGAATTAAAAAGAAAATTAATGCAGTGATGGCTTCCCAGCCAATACCAGGGGAAATTTTTTCAGTTATACTCTGTTCTATACACTATTCAAAAGGATGCTAGACATCTTCATGATTAATTGACAAGAGGTGGGCAAAGAGCACCCAGCCTCAGCCTCTTCCACTGAAAAGACTGGGCCATGCTGAACCAGGAAATCAGGAATGTTGTATTACAAAGTTATATTAAATTTACTTCTCCTGCTAGCAGAGAAACATGCCAACAGATAAAAATCCCTTTTTGTTTGTTTTTCATGTCTTGAAGTCCAAATTTTATCAACACATATTGAAAAAAAAAGCATTTTAAATAGGACAGCAGTGAAGTTCTGAGCTTTTTAGTACCAAAGCAGAAAAGGCAATGTACCCAAATACATAGATCTTGTCAGATGAAAGATCATGCAGCTGAAATGAATCACTTGGTCTCAAAGCTTTACAGCCAACTGTAGGTTATTCTTTAGCTATTTTTCCCCCAACATGTTAAAGAGTACTTACACACCAAACAAACTGGTATCTCAGCCCCTTCACTGATAGCATCTTTGCTGAAAACCTGAAAGCTCTGTCAGGCCACATAATGTAATTCAGTCGCACTGGTTTCCCCCTACCCAACAACAGACCGGGACGTTGGTATTTACACAAGAGTACAAACAAAAGGGCAATCTGCCCAAGATCACACAGAAGCTCTGAGAAGAGGAAAACCTCGGGACACACGGTTTCCATGGCCTATCCACAAATTAGACAATCATAATTTTTCCTCTATGGCAATGAACTCTTTGTGAGCTGGCCCGCTGAAGTACTAACAGCGCACATTAATCCAGGATCTTTCACATCTGTGCTGTATGGCTCCCTTGCAAGAACAGAGCACACAACTGGAGTGTGTCCTTCTTCCTATGTAGACAAAATCATCAGAGTAACTCGGGCAAGTCAGACAGACTCAGTCCCTGGGAAGACCCTTCTAAAGACTGCTGGCCCATGTCAAGCAAACTTCTCTGGATTTTGGTGAGCAATGTTACTCTAGAATGGTGATGTAGGCAGGTATAAAATCAAGACTGTAAACTCTCCCCCTGTAAGATCCTATATAAATACACTACAGACGTCACACTGGTGAGAGAAAAAGAAGTGGATGATCACTACAAAACCAACATGCTTACAAGAGTGGCTGGTTTGAAGAAGTTAGGAGAGTGCTTGCATCATCTCATCAGTTGTGCGGAACGACACTGCTATATATACACGCTGCCACAATCCTTTTAACTTTATTCTGTTTATCTTTTGTTTAAACTTTCATTAAAGTACGTAATAGAGATAATTTAGAAAATACAAAATTGTAAGGCAAATCATAATCAGGTAAAACGATAAGTTGAAGATAAAAAAAAAGTTACCAATAAAAATCAAATCAAATAATATCATTTACTACTAAAAGCTATCTCATTTTTCTCTCTTCAACATCCCTACTCTTTGAAAACTGATGAAGATAAAAGACAGTTTCCCTAGTCTTAGGTAATGAATACACATATTTTCAAATGAAACCTCAATTTCCTCCAGACTTACATGTGCAGAAAGCAGCCACATGCTGTATCTAATCTAATCACATTGCAGGCAGCTGCTGAAACTGCTCCATCCACTTGCTGCTTCTTGCACCTCCTTGGCATCTGATTTTTTATGAAGCCACTGGTGAGCCAACAGAAAGCTAATTTTATTACACTGAATGTGATTTTTGTCTCATTCAACAATTATGCAACTACAGAGGGATCAGCTCATCCAGCAGAGACACGCAGGGGTAGCTGAGTCGAGGTCAGAATCGGAACGGTGCTGAATCCATGTGCTCAGCCTCAGATTTACTTCACAAGCACCTGTTGTGAACCAAACAGCTTAAGCAGGTTGCACTTCCCTCCATAATCTTGTCAGCATTGTTCCAGCCTACCAAATGCTCATCTCTGCTGTTTTAATGTTTCTGAACGCTTAGAGATTTCTTCTCCCCAAGATATACAGTCAAGATAGTTTCACAAATCTGAACAGAAAAGTTTACTTTGAGTTCTCACCAACAGTATTGATAACACTGACAGAAAGCAAAGTCCTGCCTCATCTTCACCTTGAAAGAGCAGGACCCTCAGATCACATCCCTTCCTTCACTCCCTACGTAATGGGACACATGCATTGAACTCCATCAGGAGATTCAGCAAAACTGGCAGCACTGTCAGTTATAGTGTCCTTGCAAGTACCATCCCACCGTATGGTGCTAGTGGTGCTTCTGTCAGGAATATCAGTGTAACAGGGAATTCCTGATAATTCCCTTAGTTCTCAGTCTCCAAAATTCATCAAGTCTACCTTTACCTCTGCACTGCCTTCTCCCAAGATCAGCAGTTTACTGTCTCAGAAAGATGATGTCCAAGAGATTTTGGAGCATCTCTGAACACTTATGTCCTATACTGTTATTTTCAAAAGACCAAACATCCTGTAACAGCTCATCCAATGCGTGGTACTGCAAAACACCAGCTCAGGCTTTATATGCTTAGCCATAAACAGTTGCAGAAAACAGCGCTCAGTGAGTTGGGAAGCACATTAACACTCAAAGAACCAAATCTCGTTTCCTCCGAGGCAAAAACTCTGGGCTGGATGAAAGCATCCTTCATATTACACTCAGCTCATGGTCTGACAGCTGAACCATACTTCCATAAACATACAGGAATGCTGCTAAATAGAGTATCAAAAACCTCTTAGCTGCTTTAGTACAGGAAGAGACATGATCAAAAAAGTGCTTTGCCAAGTCTTCTTCATTTTTAATAGAGAATAAATGGAATCTATAGTAATAGCAACACTCATCAAGATTTAAAACCAGTGAGTGCTGACCTCTTCTAAACAAGCCTCCTGCTTTCTCTGTAAAGTCAATCTGTCTGTTCCATAGGTACCTTGCAGAGATAAAGAAAGGAATCAGCACAACATGCGGAAAGTCTCCAGGGATTAGAAGCATTGTCACAGGGCAAAAAGCAAGTACTGCCTGATCTGCAAAGTAGCATCTGGAGGGAGGTCAAAATTGAAGGAGAACTCTTCCCCGTAAAACACACAGAAGGAGAAATACAAAAATCTCCAGATCTTGCTCCTTTGGTCAGTTGTCTACAGACTAAGTAAGTTTACACAGAGGATGCTTCAACTTCAAATCCAAAAGAAATCCAGAAAGACCTGGGAAGTCCCTAAGATGCCATATAACACAAACAAGATGGGCAGCATGTGAAAGGTCACAACCAGTATAAAGAAGTAAACTAATCACAGAAAGCATCAAACTGTTTTCAGAATGGAACCAAACACAAAGAGAACATCAGCTTGTTTTTCACAACTGAAAACGGGAAGAGAGGGAGGGAACCAAGATGAAATGTATCACTATGATACTGAAATTACTGCATTTGCTGAAAACAGAAGCAACTCCTCATTAGTAAACCTTAAGACTTACCTTCACCCATAAGGTTACAAATTAACATAGAAACCCAGAAGGCTACATAAAGCCAGACTCACAGCACCCAAGGTGCACTTAAACGCTTTTCTTAAATGCAGTGATTGAACTCTAAGCTACAAACTTGACTTTGAAAAGGAATAGGAGGGGATGCAAAATAAAATACACAGCACTTGAGTAAATTATATTATCAGTTATTCAAACTGCTTTAAGTGATTTTGATAACTTGACAGATTTGAAGTGCACTTAAAATTTCTAAAGACTATAGCAAAGTGATGCGCAAAACCATCCGATACAGAAAAATAAGCAATATTTAAGACAAAATGTACTTGCTTTTCTCTGTTCATCATCTTTGCAGTTCTGGAGTTTTTCATCAAAGAGCTAAAAGAGAAAGATACTTGTAAAAATACTTCAAGTGTTTGTTTGTTGGCTTTTTTTTTTTTCCCAGATAATATCAGACAGAAACAAATTTCACAGCCAAGAGCATTTAATAAGTACTTAAGTTATATGATCTTAGTATTATGGCCCAAAGCTGGTTTTGCCTAGTACTTCTTCACAGCATTTGTGATATAACCAATTTGTAACTGATTTCTCACATTATCCCACCCTGCAAGAGACCAAATCTCAGATCCTGGCGAGTTCCACAGCTCGTGGTTCTACCATGGTTTGAACAGGTCAGGTTAAATGATAAAAGTGACACTCACCAGAACACTTCAAACTGCCTTTCTTTTATTTCAGCAAAGGCCTTTGGGGCATGCAGATTGCTTTCCAAAACAGCCTTAACACTTCCAGGTACCTTTTTACTCAGGTACATGATTTAAATCATGTAAGATTTGTAAGCACATCATTTGCAAAGATAAGTAGTGATTTTCCAGCATTGACTTCTCTATTTTTTTTTTCTTAAAAGTGTGACAGATACAGCTAAGCAAAGTGAATCAAATTTTACTGAAGAGCTTGCACGTGTATTTAACACAAGTGGAGCTGAAACAGTTAAAAGTTTCCTCCAAAGAACACTTGATGGCACCCATACAAATAACCACTAAGTACATCTTGTTCAAGGAAAAAATAAAAAGATTAAAGGTAATGCTCAAAAGCTCATCACATCCACCCCTGCTGAGAAAAGAGGCTGTAATTTTTAGTAGGTGTACTACAGTTCCTCACTCGGCCTCCTGCCTAAAACCTACTCATGTGTGTTCCCTTTCCCTTGAGGGCTGGTTTCTGGTTCTAAAAAAAGACTGTAGTCTTGGTCTCTGTCCATCCTCAATTCACTCTTCTTTCATTATTAACTAATTCCTGAACCCCCTCCCACTAGCTGGCCAGAAATAACAGCTAGAAGGTGTAAAGACTGAAATACCTTCCATCAGTGAAGCATGCTAGAAGGTTCCAGAGCAGGAGACAGCCAACTCCTCAGCAAGTCTTTCAAATTTAGCCTTGAATTCTCTTTGCATCTTTTGCCCACCTCCATTTTTGTTGGTGTGCTCTCCCCGCTCTCTGCCCTCCCCTGCAGCTGAATTTTTGCTGAATATTCCACATGCAATACTTGCCCATTCTATCAGGAAAAAATTTCCAAACCTGCTTCAGTTCTGCTATCTTACCAACAATTTTAGCCTGCTGAGTCATGGCAAAAAGTGTCCTAAGCAGCAGGAAAAACTGTTTTTCTCAATAAGGTGAGTACTGAGAGATATGACCTCATTGCTCCTCACCTTCCCACCAACTCTTAAAATATATGTACAAAGTGTAAAAAAACTATACTTGTACAAAATTGTTTCGGAGTGTTTTCAGTCAAGGACAAAGAACAGATTACCTACCCCTACTGCAGCAAGGTCTGAAACGACCTGCGACACTGGTTACATGTTATTGGACAAAAGTTTCTCAAGATAAATTCTAAAAGGCTACAAGCAAGACAATGATTTAATTGTGTTTTAAAATGAAACTCAAGTCATCTCTGCTATTTTCATGAAGCTATATATACAGCCACTCTAAGCCATTCTATAAAATCTGAGTGACTCTGATTTTCTAACTATTTTACCAACCCCAAGACCCATTCTAAGAGAAAGCCATTTTCAGCTTATTTCACCTCTTAGATTCTAAGCTGTAATTTTTATACTTCTAGTAAAACTTAAGTTCTAATTACTTCTGGAATAAAGTAACATCTTAAGCTGAAGAGAAAATAAAAATCAGCAGACTTCAGATTTAGAAAGGTATGTTTACTCCAGTTCACAGTCAGCTCGGCCAGATGAGCTCTCTCTGCATCCCACATTTACTAGAACATGTGCCAAGCATAACATATGACTCTCTCCCTCTGCTGAGCTTCCTCTCAACCAGACCTTGAAATCCACACTGACAAGCAGACTCCCAATCCAGTAAACACACCAGTTAATTACCATACCTTCAATTGGTCTATCAGGATCTGTAAATAAGCATCAGCCTCGGTAAGTTTCTTGTCAAAATCATGAACGCTGGGAACAAATCCTGAATCCACGCCCTAGATATAAATGAATAAATAAAAAATGAAATATATAATTAGAGTTTCTGAAGAGGGAAATAAAGGTAACAAAAATATTTTTTTCTGCCAACTGATAAAATGCTGCCTTGCCTCTCAGCCTGCTGTGTGCAACCACAGGCACACAACTGAACACATTTGTCTTCTTTTGCAGCTAAATCACTAACAGTAAATGGCTCCACTTTTCAGTGGGGTATAATCATCACACACCAGAGTATTTCATTACTCGGCTACTTTAACAGGGTTTGTTCAAACATTAAAAAAAAAAACCAACTCTTTGGAAAATAGAAAGGAAAATTCAAGTTTTTTTCTGAAGACTGTCCTGTGTCCCATATTCTTACATTCCAGTTAAGACAAAACCACGCACAAATGGATGGCTGCACTTTTCACACTTCAGACAATGTTGCTGAACTGATGTCTCAACTAAGAACTGCATTAACAAGTGCTAACTCTCTTCTTAAAGATGGACCCACTTTTGAGCTGAAGAGTTCAAAATTATTATTCCTGGCTGCCCTAGTTCTTCTATAGCTATAATGATTTGCATCCCTGTCACCATCTATTTGATTTCTTACACTTTATTGCACATAATCCAACAAGGACAAAACATCAGTGCCACAAGAATTATTTCTTTTATATTTTCTTGTTTGCATATTTGTTTCCCTTAATGTAAGACTCAAAGCACACTTCTGCATATAATATAAACCTTTAAACTGATAAACCGTGTATTTAAAGACCTGAACAAACTCCTACTGGGTTACCACGTCTTTAATCACAGGAAAGAAAGGAGAAGATTCTTGTAATTGGTTATTTCTGAGTTCATGCACATATGCCATGTAAACACATTTAAGGCTTATTTATATAATACCTTTAATGCAAATGGAATTACAAAACAAATATTGAAGCACTCCCAGCTTAGAAAAAAAAATAGTACAATGCAAGTTAAATATATATAAGGAAAAAACCCACGAAGGATAAAGAAGCAAAGATCACTTAGAACAGAAATGTCATCCTGAGAACATCACAGCAGTGACAAGAAGTTCCTAGTACACTAAAAACTTTCACCTATATTCACATCGATTGAAAATACGACATCTTCCCTTCAAACTCTTATGAAACCATCAACTGCTCTGTTTTGACTGCTGAGAACCTCAGAGTCTGAACCTGAGAAGATCAGCCTGTGGGGAGGGGGGGGACCATTCTGTATGGTGGGAGATGAGCAATCCATCTAAGTCTGTATTAGTGCAAAGTTTTCTTTGACACTGTTTTGCTCTGTCAATACAGATCATTCCTTTTATTTTTGGATGACAATGGGCCATCATATTAAGAGCTTTACAGATGGCTCTTCAGAGGCATGAACACTTGCATGCAATAGAGGAACAACTCGCTCCTACATCTGTCCAGCTGTGTGCCCAGTATCATGCACACGCTAAAATACAAAGCCATCCACTGACTGTAGCAGAGATTATCCTTTATTCACTTGCCAAACCTTCAACTCTGCTATAGACTAACACCCGGATCATGACAACAGTTCTACGAGAAAAATCTATCCATACAGATTAGTTTGTAAACCAGCATTAAAAAAATAAAAGACATACTTTGCCCTGTATTTGACAATCCACATTGGACACATTTAGAAAGTGTTTTAAAACAAGGAGGAGGGAGAAGAAGAGAGAAAGCAACCATTTTGACTAAGCCAAGAAATAAATAAAAACCAAAAATCTACCCAGTGTAACAAGTTGTGGAAAATGAACGTATAAACAGAAGGAAGAGTTCTCTCAACCAAGAGGCTTTTTACACTCCCTCAAACTAGTCAAGTTTAAATTACGCTGAATCTAGATCTGAATCTCTGTGAAAGAAGTATTCTGTTTCCTTGTTGAAAAGGGAATTGTCTGTAGAGCTAGCATCCAATGCCATCACTTCAGCAAATGGTCGAGCATGCTCAGGTAGAAAATTCTGGAGGTCAGGTTTCATAGACCAAAACCGCACGAACTATACTGAAAATTCCTACTCGAGATATTACACACAGACATATAGCTCATGGTGCATGTTATCTGCACACTGCATCAAAAGGCTGATTTGTATTTCAGTCATCAGTCCACAATTACTAATATACAACAATCTGATATTTTTAGTGGTGGCTTAAGACAGAATGCCGTTCTTAAATTTCAGCCTCTCAGCACTAAAGGAAAAGCTGATTAAAACATCAAGCAGACATCCATACCAAATACAGAGCGAAAACTGTGACTTGAAAAGTTCTAATAGAAAGTAAAAACTTCAATGTAAAGACAAAGCCATAAAACCAGGTAGAGCGTCAAGTTGATAAAGCAGAGATGAAACATGAAAATCATTTTGAAAAGCAGCACAGATAGTTAAAGCTGCAGCACTTCACTAGTTTGCTCTTGGTTTGTGTAAAGACAGTTTAGAGGAAATCTGATAACCTACCGAGCAAATTTATTAGCCTGTACTAGATAAGATTAGGTTAATAACTGTAAGCTCTACATAGTTTTAAAATTGAAAACCAAAAGATAACTGGAAAGTCAAAAATATCAAGATTAGCAATAGCACAGAAAAAACCCACTGTGTAAATTGCAAACAAAATCAGTCAATATTTCAAACCCAGCAGTAATTTAGAAAAAGCAGGTATACCAAGTGCAGACTTGCATAACAAATCCTTATTTCTTTATTATCTGGTCACCCAAAGACACAGTAGAAGAAAAAAAGGGACCCCTTTATTCCCTCACCAGCCATGTAGTAAATTAAACATTATCAATCAGGAAATTGCACACCTGGACTAGCAACCAAATTTTCATAAGCAGCTAGTGTTACATGCTGCTCACCTATTCATAAACTGCCAAAAGACATTGCCTCCAGAGACTGGGGAGCCTCCACCCTTGGAGAGCACTGTTCAAAACTCAACTGGATTTGACCCTAGACAGCCTGAGCTATCATAAAAGTTGGGTCTCACAATGAGCTTGGACATGGTGACTTCCAGAATTCTTCTCCAGATGAAGTTATGTTATAAAGTATCTTCAATTATGGAAAAGGATAGGAACCCAGACTATTTGAGATCTTCAAAAATACACTGATTTTTTTTTTTCTTACAGTCAGAATCAATCCAAATTAAGATAACCTGGTTTTCCATCAAACACCTGGATCGATTGGTAAGTACAATCTATCCCTCAAATAATGACTCCTCTGTGTTCATGTAGGTTTTAAGGAATTAACAGTTACATTACTGGATGAAATAGCTACAGAAGCAAGGAAGCTATTTCATTCTAGTCTGTCCAGCACCTCCCAAAACAAAACATTTTGTATCTGACTGCTCCCCATAAAGAAACCCGTATTGATAGCAAGTCTGGAGAAAAGAGAAAATGAATGCAGCACTCTTTCCTTCATCCCTCCCTCCCTCCTACAACTTCTGGAACGTCCCCCTCAGGATGTACCAATGGCACACGCCAATCCTAACATTTGGAAGGAGAAAGGAGAAAGCAGGGCCCAGCAGCACACTGTCCCACCCAGTCAGCAGTCTCCCAGTGCAATCTGCATGATACCCAGTAACCTGGAGTGAGCAGACACGATGGTTATCCTAGGAAAGGCTTTACATGCTAGTGTGAGGTCCTGCAAAATTATTCTTGTCATACACAAACATTTATTTATTTATTTTTAAGAAGGTAAACAGAAGACCCACAACAAAATATAAACCAATTAAAAATACATATATTATGAGCCTTATTTCCATTAAAGAACTGGTAGCACTAAGGGAGTCTATATATATTGCCTCCTTGTCCTTCAAATTAGAACTCAAGCATATCTCTAATGCATTTGTATTCAAAACACATGCTGGGAAGTAATTCCAGACTAATTTAAACTAGTTCTTTCAAACTAGGAGGGGATGAGAAGATTGTATCATCCTTAGAAGTATACCAGAAAAAAATCAAATATGTTTCTCAAATAAAAGCATTACAATAATGGCCTCTGTGGAAAATGAACATTAATGAGGGCAGGGAAAGAAAGAAAAAAAAAGCGGGGCAATAGCAAGAGCTGTTCTTGTAGAATAGCTTTACTGGGGGAGGAAGAGAGAAAGCTGTACAGAGTGGACTTTATCTTTCTGAAGATACTTCTGCTATATTCTTCATCTGTTTGGGATTCCAAGTCCAACAAATAAACCTTCTGGAAGTTACAGAAGTAACTGGGAGTGTCTTCCCTCCATCAGCAAGCCCTCATCAGAAACAGCTCCCCTGCCTACAGCACATGTGAGTTTACCAAGTACAACACTGTCGGCAAGAACCACTGACACAGAACTGAAGAAAAATGCCAAATGGATTTGCAAGCCATTAAAACAATGGCACCTTCTTGTCTTTTCATTTGTGGCAAAGACAAACGTTTTTTTTTTCCCTCTGCTAGACTTCTTAAGCAACATTTAAAGCTCAGAATGTAAATGTCTCAAAGCAAGTTTAAAAATGAGCACATGATTTCTGGAAGGCATATGAGCCTTCCAACCAGTCACAATATGAAGGGTTTTTTTGTTGTTGTTGTTTGGCTTTTTTTCTTAATAAAATAGCAACAACAGAAAAGTAGCATTTCTACTTTGCACAACACAAAATGCTTGGCAAACACTGTATAGCCATAGATGTTATCAGGTCTTCCAGGAAAACAGAGCTCAAAAAAGAGAAGTATTTACATACAAATGTTAAGTTCTCTCTTTATAGCATAGGTTACAATTCTGAAAAATACACAAATGCTAAGTGTATGCCATAAACCCATTCATTTCCCCACATAATTCATTATGGATATAGATAGTGCACACACACTAACCTGTTTAGTCACTATCACAGTTACTTCGTTAGCAAAATTTGAGAAAGGGCAGCATACCCGTTAACCCCACACCTCCCACCAGCCCCTGAAACACATCTCCTCTGGATACACTCTTCAACTAAAAGAATTTGTTCCTAGTTTTATGCAAGCATTCTTGACTCCCACTAGAAGCAGTGCTGGAGAGCCAGTAACAATGCAGTATACTTAAGAGAAACACATAAGAAAGTTGTACTCTTATCTTTTATCCTTGCTTGCAGCTTTAGAAATGTCATCAAAAATCCTGGTTAATGGGATACTACGTGAACCACTACCAGCAACAGTTTCCCAAACACATAAGTGAAGGATAAACAAATGAGTTCCCCTGCTGTTTATTCTCACCCTTGCTCTGCTTTTTCGTTTGAGTCAGCATAAACATTTACCTTGCCACGCAATCAACTCAGTGCGGAAACTAATCCCTGCTGCAACTAAACTCAGAAAGGGAAGGTAACAGGAAAAACACTCTTAATTTGGGCCAGTTCTGAATCCAGGTCCAAATTCAGGTATTCTTGCTGCACTGCCTCTTCCTTTTTGCTCGGGGAAGCGAGACAGGACCTCTCACGGGACCACCTGCTCTTCAGTATTACTGAAGCCATGGTGTAACTCTTTACTATTTAAGCCCCTGTATGACTCCTCGCAGCAACCATCACAGATCTGCTACTTAGAATACAGTTTTCTTACCCACCTATTTGCCACTTATGAAGTAAACATTTAAATTATGGAGGTATCAAACCACAGAACAATTCTATTTTATTTTTTATTCCTTTCACTTTTATGGTGGTAAGAAACCACTCACTTCTGTAGTGACAGTAATTTCACTTCCTCTGTCTCCACAGTGAGTAGCACTTAAAGGCTGAAATGGGGCATGACCTGAAGGGTTTGCACACGTTCGGGTAGGAAATCCTTGCAAGTATTTAAAGACTCTCTAATGTGTATTACCACTGTCAATTCTGCTCAGAAAGCATGAAAGACATCTTATTTGTAGAATATGCAAGTTTCAGCTCTGCATTTTTATTTAACTTTTAAATCAAGCTGGTGGCTAGTTGTCTTTTATGCAATTCTCAACAGCCTCTAGCTGCCACTTGAAGGCACCAAGATGTGCTAGCAGCACTAGAACAGCAGAGGGGAAAACTACATTTCAAGACACGGGATTTAAGACAAGAATGAGTACGAAAGCCTCAGCTAACAGGAGGAAGGGGAGGGGAAGCAAAGCTCATCCCTCCAGCTCAGGGTGAGCATGACTCCTATGGACAGTATCCTAAGGCTACCAGAATACATGCACATATGTAGCTTTTTAGAATTCAAAAAATTAGTAATTTTTTTTTACTGTATTCCCTTAGTTGTAGCTAATGGTGGGTTTTAAGTAGATTCATAGTTTAACAGTGGTCTTGCACTTTTCAGATCAAAGAAAGTCACTGTGCCACCGTGGTCATAAAAGACATGAGTTATCCTCAATGTGTTTTTATACGTGAGAATTCCCGAGCCAAATAGTATATGTACCACTAAGGGGCCACTTGAAAGACAGATGAGGAAAGCAGGACAACTACACTGAACAAGAAGCAGCACTTCCTATCTGAATGGGACTGTGACCTAAGATGCTGGTGAGGAGCAAAACAAAATCTGAAATACTGATCACCCTCCTACCCCTGCCCAGACACAGAAGGAACCCAGGACACAATATGCCTTCACCCTGAGCACACCCTTCCCCTTAGCTCTTGGGGGTATGAAGCAACTGATGTACTGCCACTGACCTGCTGAAGCCACAGTAACAACATCTTGGAAGGGGTAAGGGGAAAAACACTGGTGGATTCGGAATGGTATTTCCAATACTATCACAGCACCTACCGGTCAAGGGCTGTTTGACAGACACAGCTAATACTAGAAGAACAATGCATATTTTTAGTAATGCCTTTAATGTGAGGGCACAGGAAGGAGAACGTCAGGCTTCAGTATCAAAATTCAGAGCGATTACAGGTGTACCTGAAACGTTTCCTCCCTAGTCCTGTTTCATTTGGATATCCCATTACTAAGTCAGCCCTCTGGAGAGCCAGGATCCCTCTTCTCATTCTATAAATTTATGACTCAGTTCTTCCTCAGTTCCTTGACTGTAGCTCATTCTTGCAAGTTTTGGTTGGAGAGGGGGAAGTGGATGGTGTGTTGGGGTTTTTTTTGTTCTTTTTTCAGTTGTTTGGGTTTTTTTTACACTTCCATTAAAAAGACTCAAGGACAACACAGTGGGACATTGAGGCAAAAATAAAATTAGCAAGACTAATCAGACTAGAGAACACCCAGGCACCACTTCACCTCTCCACCTCGCATTAATTCCTTATCCTTTCTGATTTGGTTCACACAACACAGAAGCAACCCAGGTTTCAGCACACTGTCTCACGTCTAACAGACGTGTGCTTGAGACTATGAAGAAAACTTCATCAAAGTCTGACTTTCCAAACCCGAACACAGCAGTTCCAAACAGGCAGACCGAAAGCAGCATGCAAATCTGACAAAATACTCAGAAAAAATATATTACTTTGGACAAAACCAGATGCATCAAGGCTTTATACGACAGATATAAACATTTCTGTTTGTGGCAGAAACTAAAAACCTAAGAAGATACCCTTAGAGAAAATAATCTCTGCTACAGCACTCGCCATGCTCGCTGAGCCAATAATCCTCCCAAAGAACTCATTTGACTTTATTGTCCAAGCAAAAAGGAAATCAAAAGAACATCAAATGCTTTAAATGCCAGCTGCAGCCACGGCGTGCGTGTGCACAACGGGCTCCCGTCACCGGATGAGAGCATCCCCCGGGGGCCGGGAAATCGCGCGCCACCGGCCTGGGGACCCGAGGCCGTGCC
>JANHFX010016347.1:0-35444 GCA_027560015.1 Chloroceryle amazona
TTGCTCAGCATTGCTCAGCTCCCCTCTCAGGCTGCTCTTCTCCAGCTGCACAGCCCCAGGGCTCTCAGCCTTACTTACCTCAGCACAGAGCTGCTCCAGGCCCCTCAGCATCTTCACAGCCCCTGCTGGACTCTCTCCAGTAGCTCCTTGTCTCTTTTGAGCTGGGGAGCCCAGAACTGGACACATTTTACTCCCCTGAGCCTGTCTGTCACCTTCTCTTTGCCCCAACCAATCCATTCTATCAAAGTCTGAAACTAAAAAGCCAGATTTTCTTTGCCTTAGTGAAAGAGACATTATCAATGCAGAGACTTCTCCCCTTATAACGTCAGTTAAGTTTCCTACTTCGGAGCATGGCAGAGAGCTACTAATTCGAGCCTTTCATGTCTGTGTGGGTACACACACTACTTTCTCGCTTGGCAGCAGCCAAATGAATCGCTATGATGTTGGAGAGGGATGCCAACTCCTCAGCTCGTGTTGCTGGCACCAGTACTTAGCCATGGCACGGAGGGGGAGAGTTGCTGTTGCATCTCTGCAAAATGAGGATGTGTTTTGGCTAAAACCAAGAGGGTAAGTGATACTTAACCGCAGAGCTTCAACAGCCTTCTAGACACACTTGCTCATGAGTGCACTCCCTGAAAAAAGCTCCTCATTTTGATAGAAGGCTGCTGTTGTAACTTCCTACAGTTGGCTGGAGTTTCATCAGTTCTCATAAGGTTAGTAATTTGTTTCGCTGAGGCTGGGTAGCCTCCAAAGAAAACTAGTGGCATGTAGGATGCAGTCCTGGCAACTCTAGGATATTAGTTTTCTGCCTGAGTCTATAGGAAAACAATATTCTAGAAAAACTATGCAGTTGAGGCATGAAGCCAAATCCCTACATGACTGTGCACGTCAAAGGTTCATTGGACCTTTTTACTATTAAGTGGTTGATAGGAACATGGTAGGAGCAGCATTCACCTGCTGGCATCTACATTCACATCAGACAAAGGACCTTTAAGATTGTACTGTAAGTTTGGAAGGGAGAGCAGAGAAGGATCTTGGTATTTGTACCAGGACTATGGAAATAAACTCCTCCTTATGACTAGGCAAAGTGAAATGAAGAAATTGAAATAAGGCATGAGGAGATGCTTGCATGTTGAACCTAAATTTAGGAGACTCAGTCTGTGAACTGAATGCTATCCCTAAAGTTGCATGAGATAAATCTTCTCTCCTTGGACAAAAAGACTGAGTCCCATTTCATTTAACAGTAGACATGCTCATTTTAGACACCCACATCTCAAGCTGCTAGCCCAGACCTTGAACTAATGGAAGATGTAACGCTTGGACTAGACGATCTTCAAGGTCCTTTCCAACCAAAATTGATTTTATGATTCTGTAATTTCACATTTGCAAAGAAGGATTTTAGGAACTCAGTTGAGGTGCACATCTTGAGCCAGTTGAGATGCTTGAGGGCACCTGATACATCAGCACAGCTCTGCCAGATGTGACATAACGACTGCAAGAGACTTGTCTCTTGCTTGAGCTGCAGGTGGAGGCAAAGTGAAATTACTTCAGACATCTCAAATTCCATTAGACACACTTAGACAGCTGAATTAGCCCCTCGTTACCTTCGAGGGAGGAAGAAGAGCTGCACTCTAAAGGCGTGATTCACCTGCATAAACATTGGCACCTAGGACCACTGGAGACCACCTAGGACTTTAAGACATCTGCCCAGGGCTGGCAGGTAGGACACAGGATGCACAGGAGATCTGGTCCTTTCTGGAGCAGACACCTATGGCTGAGGTGACCAAAGTGCAGTAGACAGCTGTGTTTGCACAACTGAATCCCACCTTAATTACTTATTTGTAAAGAGAGCCTTGGGTGATCAGCTCCAGTGCTGATTCACCTTTGCTCAGATGAATCACACCTATGATTTCTCCAGCTTCCAGGAGGTGAGTTCTTCCTGCCCACCTGTGAAATTCAGCAGCTCTCACATATCTTCCTTCCTCCAGCCGTGTGACTCCAAAGACCCACGTGCCTCCTAGAATAGACACATGCACTCCACAGTCCCTGGGTTAGTCCTTTTAGAAACTTAGGGGAGTTCCTCTGGCACCTTGAGAACCACTAATGAGAGGAACATTACCCCTTTGTGGGTAAAACAATGCACTGACTGGTGTCTCACTGGAGAAGAGAGGGTAGACAAAGGTTTCATTTCTGTGGAGACCAGACTGATGTCTCAACTTGCCTTGTGCTGAAAGAGCTGCCTTCTTTTCTCGTCTTGCTGGGCTGTGATTGATTCAGAGCAGTCTCTTTAGACGGTGGTGGTTTTGCTGACCACAGAAGCTGTCTCACTTTCATTCCGGAAAGCTTGTTATTCTCTGCCCAGTTCTGTCTGGGATGGATTCCCTCACTTTCACTTCTCTGTCTCTCCTAAGGTGCATTTGTAGCTCAGGAGTAAAGTGAGGGCCATGGGATGGAGCAGAGGCACAAGCCTATTAAATCTGGTGAGATATGGAAAACTCCCAAAGATCTGATGGATCAGTAAAAGAAGCCTTTAGCTTTGGGATCAGGATTTTCTTTTTTCCCCTGTGGTTTTGGCTGTGAAGTGGAGTTGGAGATGGAAGTTGGCTTCCAGCATTGGTATGCTTTGTAATTCGCTACCAGATGGCAGAAGGGGACTTTTTTTTTTTTCTTTTTCTTTTTTCCTACAGTGGCAAATGGTATTGGCTGAAGATTTCTGCAAAGCTCTGGGAGTTCCCTCCCTGCTTTGATCCGTATCTCTCCCTCTGTATGGTGCTCTGTATAATTAGGTGCAACCACATTCATTTTTAGCTGGGCTGCACATTCTCTTTCCTTCCAATCATTCATTTTGGTGGCATCGGCGACAAACCAAAGATGTAAAATCAGTAAGAACATTTTGTACTGGAAGGACTGGATCTTCTGGTGCACTGATATTTTTATTTTTTTTTTAGTTATCATCATTCTCTATTTGATCTTCAAACTTAACTTCTAAATGGAGCTGGTCAAAGGGCCACAATTATGATACCTTGTAGTGCTGGGTCTTCACTGGATGGGACTGTAAATATTTCTAGCAAAGAGTTGAACCAGAAAATGTATTTGCTTGAAGTATCATGTCAGAAACCACTAATGGAGGTTTTTAATTTGCTCTTTGAAGAATCTAGGTATTTCTACTTCCTTCTTGGAAGAAGATAGAAATTCAGCGGATTCACAGGGAAAGGGATTAACCACTGGAACAGGCTGATACCAGAAGTGTATGTTTTCCTTCCTTCGTGCTTGTGAACCAAGACTAAACTTCTTCAGACTGTTTTATTCAAGTAAGTTGTAAGGCTTAACAAGGTAAACAAGTGAAATCCCAAAGATTCTGTTATGCGAGGCATAAGATTACACACATTAAGAACTACATCTTGGCATGAAAATGTTTTGAAAGAATTATATATTATTTTCACCTAAAACAAGGTGGTTGGTTTTTTTCTCTGTATAATGAACTTTCATCCAGGATATAAAATGTGTGTCTTCTGTAAGTTCTTGAGCAAACAAATCATTAGGCCTGATATGTTGACCTTAGCAGACATCCTCAACTGCTCATTCTTTTTTTCCACCAGACAGAAGAAACATTTTTCCTGTTTGTGTCTCCAAACTTCAGACACATATGAGTTAGTTATATAATCCTAGCTATTTTTCTAGATTCTGTCTACAGAAAACCAGGAAGATAATTTCAAAATGTGACTTGTGACTCTAGCCATATAACAGAAAACCTGACACGTGCAGGTGCCCGTATCTACCTGTCTCTTTGGAAGACAAATAGCTGGCTTAAATTAGAGGGTGGATTTTCATGTAGCTATGATTGAGAGAAATTAACCCAACATTTGGGATCTAGCAGGCCCAGTTCTAAGCAGCTACCTGCCAGCGTACCAGCTCCCATAGCCAGGAGTGAACCAGAAAGTGATGCAGTTACTCTTCACATCTCCTTACATCTGAGCTGACAGAATGACCAGAGCATCATTTACCAGTGAGGTACAGCCTTCAGGACATAGGCTCAAAGTCCTGATTTGGAATCCATAATGAGATGCCATAAACCCTATAGGACCCTCCTCCCAAGGACCAAGATGATTTTTCAGTCCTTTTCTGCAGGGCTGCTTTCTATCACCTCCTCCCCCAGCTTGTATTGATAATGAGGATTGTTCCAACATAGCTCGGTTAGCTCAAGTCATGATGGTGACTGTTATGAAATATGGAGATTCTCTGCTGATCTTCAATATTTGAACAAATGACCACAGGTCATTTAATACACAGTAACGAAGTTTCAGCCATTCCTGGTGTGGAACTAAACCTAGCATCTGGACAGAGCCCATCAGTGAACACATCAAAAATAAGACAGGAAGAATAGTTAGAACTGCAAATTCTCAAGTCAAGCAGGGACAGCATTTGGCTCAAAAATGATGTACTTAAATTTAGACATCCAAATGTAGGAGTGTAAATATATTGCTGGTGTCTAACCTCCCACCACTGTCAATGAAGAGGCAGTCAATCTTGTCAACGGGAGACTCAATTCAGCTGCCCACAGGTAAGCACCTACTGTTACATGAGCCCCTAGAGTATTCAAATCATCCCTCTGTGGGTAGCAGATAGGAAACAGGATTATTGGGAAACCCTCTGCTTCTTGGAGCAGCAGCTGTAGGCAAAGAGGGACAACCACGACCAATTGTTAATAGCATGAGGCTCCAATGTCAGTCCAAAAAGTGATTCAGCTCACCATGAAATAAACACCTGAAGTATGGTACAGGTTCCTGAGTACAGGTTTCTAGGGCTTTTGAGACATCCTAGGAGAGCTGAGGTATCTTCCTGGTCCAGCAGAAATGACAGCAAAACTTGAGGAAGATGCCTTCCTCTCTGGAAGCTGGATCTCCAGCTGCCACTACCTGGTGTCACTCTGCAGATGTGTCTCAGAACGGATGATGTAGGAAACCCATCTGCAAGGCAGAACTAGTAGGATGCATGCATCACTTAGCTGGCTGGCAGCAGCTGGAGCTATACTGGCTGCTGATAGAGTTGTTCCCAAAAGGCAGAGGTGTGCAGCTGACTTTCTAAGGTACAAGGGTTTGGTTTTGTATACTGGGAGAAAGTGAGAGATTACGTCTTCCCCTCCCAAGGCCATTGAATATGCCATTTCAGAACTCCTTTGGCCTTTTATTGTCCTGGTTTAAGGTGCACAACCTGTGAAAGAGGATTGTTCAGGGTTGCACAGCGGAACAGATTCATTGTGTCTTGCTCACAGATATGAAGTGCTGCCCAGAGATGGAATGATAAGGCTTGGACCATGCAGAAGAACTCGAGTTTTCAGTTTTGTTTGTATTATTACAGTAGATTCCAATTAACAGGTCCCCTAGTAAATGTCACCCTCCCTCACCTGGCAAGATTTCCTGGGAACAGACTCAGTATGAGTCATTTCATTGCCTTGAAACAATGAATAAACTGCTCACCTAATCCACAGAAAGGGCATGTTGGAGGGGATGGCTTAACAGGCTAAGCAACAGATTTAAAATGTGTAGACTCTCTGGAACCATAGCATTGAATTCAAGTAGTGTCATTAGTTCTGTTTCACTTTTTTCCTTTTTTTCCCTCCTTTCTACTTCTCTTTTCTTTCTTCTAAGGGTTAAACCAAAGAAGTATCAGCATACTGTAACATGCTGCAGTATTTTGAGCTGCTTTACAATCCCAATTCCTGATTGCTCCGGATGGACCTTGAAAAGCACCAGACATATTTCATGTAAGTGGGAATTTACCCTGTTGTCCTTGGACATACTTTTCCTCCTTCCTATTGTTATAGCCAGGCTGGATTTCAGCACCAGCTGATATGACCTTTGGGTGTGTAATTTGCTGAGTGCTTTGGGTTCACAAGGGATGAAGGGCTCCGTTTAAATGCAAAGTTTTTATTATTAGCTCCTGTGAATAGACTGCAGGCAACAGGTGTGAATTGGTGCTCGCTTAGCTAAGACTTCCTGCTGTGTTTGCCTTGGTCATTTCTGCCTGGCCTCCAACCACTGACACCACTTCCAAAGCTCAGGCTTACCTCCACAAATACTTTTCATCCTTCCTACAATGGCTATTTTTGAAGGCATTACTGAAATGGAGTGATACCCTAAGGATTCCCTGTAGCCCCTAGAGATCAGCAGATACAGAGAGGAAATCCTACTTCAGGGCTTTTCAGCCTGGGGTTTGCAAAGTCCTGGTGTCCCACTGACTGTCTGAAAGGGTTCTGTGTGTTATGACTCAAGCCCACATCTTCAGACGTCTTCAGCAACAGGCATCTTCATCTGTGGTGGAAAATGTCTGAAGATCCAAAATTAATAAAAGCAACAAACAAACAACATCAAAAACCCAAACAACCCACAAACCCCAAACCAACAAGAAAGACAAAACCAAACCCAGCTAAAAACTCCTGTCTGAGAGGGGGCTTTAAGCAATAAAAATGAATCCAAGGGGTCAACCTCCCACTGTAAATTCAATTCTCCACCTTGTTGCAAATGTCCTGTGCGACCTCAAGCAACGTTCCTCTTTTTGGCCTCTTAATAACATTTTTCCTGTTCTTTGCCCACAAAGATGAGAATCAGGCTTTTGCTCTGTAGGTGGTATGGTGCCATTATTATTTGATTCATTAATAGTAGGTAATAAGACCTGCTTATTAGTAGGTCTGGGAAAGTTCTCGTTCTAGGAGGTTTTTTGTTTATTTTTGCATTTAAGTAGCTGGAAACCTTCGTTGAAATTGCCTGGGTCCCTTCTGCCCTTAGCTGCTGGTAATTACAGCTTGATATCATCAGCGTCAAATAACACAGACAGGCAGTCACTGGGAAACAATTCCAGGAACAGTGACTACAGAGAACTGACCTGGGAGTAGTGGCAACTTGTTCCCAGGGAGCCAAGGGATGAGGAAAAAAAAAAAATGGAGAGTCTTGCAGCCTGAGCCAGGTAGGAACCAAAACTGCTTGATGGAGGCAAATGTTTTCCTTGGGGCAAGTCCACTTGTTCGAGGGGAATGGACAAAGTGCTGTTTCTGTCATCATCAGAAGCCAGAGCATGTCTTGATAGCTAAGGCATACCTAAGGATATCTAAGGCATATCTTCCTATCCTTGCTCAGGCTCTCTCCTGGAATAAAAAATATATGCAAGAACTGAGAAAATTATAAAGAAAGGAGCTACCTGAGCTCAGAAGTACATCAGTAAAGACTGATGCTTATTATTGTTGTAAAATCCCAATCAGTGTTTGTCAATATCTAAAGGCTGAGGAGCAACAGAATGCTGGGATTCTGGGATTTAGCCCCCAAACTGATTTGTTCGAGATCTTGGGAGCTGCAGTGACTGGAAAGGACATAAAGAAAATCCCTGCTGGGATATTTAGTTGAGTCCTGAGAGACTCAGTTACATTATGGGGTGGAGAAGTAGTCACAGTGAATCACAAAGATGAACTGAGGCTGATTTCAGTTTATCCACAATTCTTTCTCCTTCACAATCTTCCAGACTTCATGGACAGGGGTTTGACCCTACCAGACACCCATGTACTGAGTCTCAAGTTCACGTTCGCTTTGAGGAGTGATGACTTTGTAGGTTCTCTATGAGATAACACTTTGGGGCAGTGACAAAAGTTTTATGTGTGGTCTCAGGTTGGCCCTCCATGTGTTACCACTTTACAGGGCTAAATTATTTTATGGGGAAAAAAAGAAGAAGAAGAAATCTCAAAAGGATTTTATTTATCTCTCATGGTTACTGGTTTCTCCGGTGGTTTTGGCATCTGAATTTTGACAGTTCTATTTTTAGTAAAGATGATGAAAAATGATTTTTTTTTAGTTTTCCACTTAGATTTTGAAAATTTCCCTGATTTCTAGTGGTATCAGAATCACACTTATTCTCAATCTTAACTTAGGCAACAGCTTTGCCAACTTTGCTGGCAGCTGAGTGGGCTGGTTTTGTAATCCAGCCTTTTTTATTAGCTACAGCTGAAGTCATACAATGGCTTCATGGATCAGTCCTTCTGATTGAGGGCCACTGTAGATGGAATCCATCTCATCTAATGCTAGTCATCTAAAAAAATAGGCATGTAAATAGCAGTTAGTCACCAAAGGTTTGTGCTGTAGCCAGTGGAAAAATAGGCACTTCCAGACAGCAATTCCTTTGACCAATTTGAGTTATTTTGGTCTGAGGTGAACTAAGCCCTTTAGCTGAAGATGTCTGGACATCAATCACCCGATGAAGAGCAGTAGCAAAAATATTGATACTTTGGGAGCTCCTGAAAAAATATTTTCTCATGCACAGAAAGCTTCAGATTTGCTCAGTTCTTTGTGCACAAAGAAGTGGAAATCACCTGGAGCTGCTGCAAGGGGGTTGTTTGCATGTAAAGTAGATCTGTCTTATAACCTATTGGTGAAGATTGGGCGGGAGTCCCTTGCACAACGTGAACACTGTTCATTAACCCAGGGAGGGGATTTTGTGAGGACTTTGCTTTTAAGCAAAGTTAGGTAAACTGGTGAGGCTTTCAGAATGGCTCAAAACTGCCCAAATGTGTTTCCTACTGAAAGAGTTAACTTTAGATTGATGAGGGCAGGAAAAAGCTTATCAGTAACGCCTGGATTTCATTGTGCATACATAGATGTCTGGTGCTGCACTGTGCCTGGCTGCTAGATGCCACTTCAGACAGATGAAAGTCACAGATGCAGGTTGGTTTGGTTTGGTTTTTTAATAGGTTGCCTAAATTGAAATAAAAATGGCACGTTTATACCCAGATGTTGGGCTTTGAGTAGACATGCCTAAATTTGCATTTGTGGTATCTTTAGGTAAGCGAGGGTACCAATTCCTTTGACTGATTTAATTTGTTCCATTTGATGTGCATCTTGGTTGGCCCCCAAGGACCTTTTGAGAAAGACACAGTCTCCTTTAGACTCTGTCTCCTACCTGCCAGCCCAATGCAGATGTTGGAGCTATCTTAGGTCATCTCAGCTGGCAGTAGATGCCTCTGGTTAAAACACATTCCTACATTCGGTCAGTTGAATAGCTCTTTGGATCATACTGGCTTTACTGACTGATCTCCACTGATTTATAATGAGAGCTTAGATACCTCCTGACATGTAGATACCTCCATTTATGTAGCTGTGAGATGAATCCTACCATTTAAAAAAATATCATTCTGCTGCATGCTCACTAATCATCTACTTATGGTTTAGTCCTGACTATATTTCAAACTGAGCACTGTGTAGGTGGACATGTGTTCTCAACTGAAGCTCAAAATATAACTACAAGTCATGACATCACATGTAGGAAACAGCTAACAGATGTCATAAGTCTAACCAAACAATCTAGGATACTAATATTAGACTTCCCAGAAAATGTTAAGGATTCATATATTATAGTCAAGACTGGCCTTGGAGTCTCTAGGCTGACCTTGTGCATAACACAGGTTGGGGAAAACAAAATAAAAATCATCTACTCCACTCCAAATACGAGTTCAAAAAGTTGTTTGCTTAATTTTTATTTTTTTTTTTCCAAATAAATGATACCATCTCGAGATTAAAACATCAGGAAACCAATGTTTCAGCTTTGCTCTTGGAACTTTAGTATTGTACCTAATGACCCTAATGAAAACAAATTAAAAAAACCCCAGCCAAACAAGAAAACCTCAGAAAATCACAGAATCCAGAATAACTTCAGTTGGAAGTGATTTTTGAAGTGATACAGTTCAAACACCTGCTGAAAGCAGGTCTAGTTAAACTAAGCTGAAGGTGTTTCGTGGTTTTATTTGGTGGTTTTTAATTTTAGTTTATTTTTTGTGTGTGTGATTATTTTTTGTTATCGTTTTATTTTCTTCTTGTTTGTTTTGTTGTTTTTTTTGTTTGTTTTCTTTTTTGTTTGATTGATGAATTGTTTGTTTTGGTTTGGTTTTTAATTT
The DNA here is from genome assembly GCA_027560015.1 of Chloroceryle amazona. Lineage (NCBI taxonomy): Eukaryota > Metazoa > Chordata > Aves > Coraciiformes > Cerylidae > Chloroceryle > Chloroceryle amazona. The sequence goes on from JANHFX010016347.1 coordinate 9,932, forward strand.
AAATTGCATTGCTCCATCCTTGTTCTTCTTTTGGCAGGGGGAGGATCTTGGAAATAGAGAGGTTTTTAGCACTTAATATTTACTTTCCATGAAAGCCATTCTATATTTTTATGAAGTCTTGGGGACAAGAAAAGTACCTATATCAGGATGTTGGGTAATTAGTAGAGCTACAAAGGCTGAAAATACAAGGGGAAATAAAACAATTTGGTCTATATCATGAACTGAATTGATATTTTAATGTGGAACAAATGAAATATTTTAGGATAAATACTTTAGTCAGGCATATGAGACTTGAATCTTTGAGAACTGAAAAAAAAAAAGGAAAAATGTTGTTTAAAACAAAGTCATAATAAAACATATTATTGATAGGAAATTTTACATATATTTACAGTATTGTTGACATTTAATATTGTTAATGTGAGGAAAATGTCAGCTGTATGTAGTGGATTACTCGTGTGTACCTCAGAGGCTTGGCCTCAGATTTTGGACTATAGAAGTGACATTTACATATGTAACTTTCAAAGCATTCTTAGGTGAAGCTATTGGATTTCTGACACGTGTAGAGCATCTGGAGTCCCACAGGAGACCAATCTCCACCTAGTAGGACAGAAATTATGGTTTAAGATGAGAGAATGGAATAGAAGGCAACTCTGCAGATGCTGACCGTAGGAAGGAAGATTTTGGAGGTTTGGATCAGTTTCTAAGCATGGATGTTTAATGACATTTTGAGTTTCCTGGTCTATTAAAGGCATAGACCCAGGTTTGGAGACAATACACAGGATATGTAGAACCATGCTCTTCTGAACAAGTGGACCAGCAGGGGCATCCTGTGGCTTCTCAAATATCACAAGGTACCATGTTTAAGAAATCAAGCTGAGTCCTTTGTGATTTGCTCATGGAGAGACAGGAAATTGATGTCAAAATAAAGCTTGGACTGATTTCCTGAGCCTGCACCTGTTCATTCTAGCCATAAAAGCATCCTTTTCTTTTAAAGAGCGAAGAACTTTTGAGGGGTATGGTTACATTGAGACAAAAAGAGACAATGTGTAGTCCCTTATTTGCAAAATGAAAATCAGAGGAGTAGAAAGGAATTTGTTAGACCCTAAGGTGCGTCAGGGCAGCCTTTAAGAATGAAGATTTTCAGATGCAGGTAGGTCACCCCAATGCATCTGATCAACTTTAGATGTGTGTCTGAAAACTCAGTTATAAGTGCCTGCAGAACTCATGTCTAAAACTAAGTGAAGGTCATAGAATCCTAGACTTTGTTTAGGTTGGAAAAGACCTTTAAGATGAACAAGTCCCAACTGTCCACCCAGAACTGCCAGGGCACCACATCTCCATGGCTTTGAAACCCCTCCAAGGATGGGGACTCCACCACTGCCCTGGGCAGCCTGTCAAGCTGAGGTCAATCTGAGGCACAAGCTTCCTATGAAGATCATAGGAGTCTGCAGGGCAAAGATGAGGAACATGATGGTCGGGTCTTCAGACTACTCCCAGACCTGGAAATCCAGGGACAGAGTCCTCTCGACCCTGCATTTGGATGTACAATTAACATCAGCGACCTAGCGCAATTAAGGATGGTAGCTCATTAAATGGTGGCACCTCATCCCTCCATGGCTAACAAAATAGCAGTAATGTTACATCTGATATCCACCAAGTGACCTTTTAAAAAGTGAATGAAGCTATGGACACCTGGACAGGACAAGGAAGGTTTTCACTTCAGTCTGAAATAGATGTTCCTGTGTATTGGAAGGCAAGACTGGGGGTGGGGGTCATGGAGTGATGAATTTACAGGTTGTGGATTTTGATGAGGGTCTGGGTTTCATTGTGCTGGAGTTATACAACAGGTTTTAGATGACAATAACGTAGGAGTTAGATCTCAGCTCTTGTTGCTTGGGTAGGAGGAAGAATACAGTACTGTAAAGCTATAGAGCTTTTCTGGTTTCTCTTTTGCTGGGGTGAAGGACAGAAGTAGGGAGTTTACCATAGGAAATTTATGTTATATGATTTCTATTTGGATGCAAAGGAGTTTACACGTATGGACATGAGGCAGACTATTCCATTCACCTTTGTGTTTAAAAATCCAACTCTTGCCTGTTTTATTTATCAATGTAATCTTTGAAGTTAAGCTTCAGGCAGTGCAGGGAGGAAAGCTCAGAGCACGCAGTGCTGGATTCACCTGTGGTAGGGTCATAGCTCTGCCATTTTCCCATACAAGACATGGAGTTTTAGCACAAGCTATAGAGGTTGGATCTTTTTCACCTTTGTAGGTTTTTCATTTCTGCTGAACAATTTAATTAGGCTCACTAAACTTCTGGGGTAATCACTTGAAATACTTGAAACATACTCAGGAGCAGCTGTAAACTTTTCCCAAAGAAATTTAAGTCCAGTCTCCCTACTGATTCCATTTTCTCACAGCTGGAGTCTTTATTTTTTCCTCATCCCTAGGAGAGAAGCGAATTAGATGGGTTTTTTTTTTTGTTTCCTTCTTCCTCTATGAACTTCTCTCCTCAGGCTAGATTATGCCTGAGGGAGAGAGGATGAGGACAGAAGGTACCACTGCGTGAGGAGTCCTGGGAGATGCTGCAATTCAGAAACATCTTCCTGAGATTCAGTTCCCTCCTTTGCTTCCCCTTATTTTGAAGAGTAGGGGGATTTCTTAGTAATTTGACTCTTGTCTCTGTGAGCTGTAGTTCTCAGCACCCTGGATCTTAGTCTTTCTGCACTGATTAGTGAGCTCCTGGGTAGCTCCAAGGAGATCCTAGCGGGGGAGAAAAGAAATAAATTTTAAAAAAAAAAAGGATATTTGTCAACACTAAGTAAACATTCACCTGTCTTGTGAAGAGCCTCTACATCTTGAGCAGGACTGTTCACCCCATGAGTCCCTGCTTTCCTTTACTTCCTCCAAAGAGACATAGCTTCCAAGCCACAGTCTGGCTTGGTTATATCACCTGAAATATGGATGTGACGGATTGTTTGTGACTGTCACTGTTAGGGCTGTCCTTGCAGTAGCCTTCCTGGGCTCATAGAAATTTTAAATTAGCTATATTCAGTGGAAGTTCCTGAAGGATTGATTTCAAACCTGGCTCATGAACACTATATAGACCATAAAGCCAAGGAACTGCATCAGCAGAACAACATCAAGATAAAATTATTATTTATTTGCATAAGAAATTTAGAATATTAATAACATTACAATGCTTTGGGGAAAAATCAATGGCTGATAGAGTACATTAAATACATTAAATGCTCTCCAGTTCATGTAATTTAAAATCCCATCTTCTGTCCCAGGCTCACAGACCTTTACAGATATCCACCTCGTGGAAATGTGCTACATTTGCTTTGTCTCTGGGTTGATCTAGGCAGAAATTAATTGACAGAAATAGGCATAAATTGATACGATCTTTTCATCTCAGAGTTTAGTGTTGCCTGAGAATCCAGTTCAAACCACCTATTTAACCTCCCGTCCTTTAAACTGGAATTAGCAAGTGTGAAAATGAATCTGAAAATCACACCCCCCCCAAAAAAAACCTGCATTTGGCTTTGTTTGCAATACCTATTGTGAGTTACGAGTTGGTTTGCTCCCTCCCTTCCCGGGGTGTGCAAAAGAAACTCAATACCTGTCACGGCAAGATATTTTGGGCTTGTTGTGTTTTTCCATGTCAATTCCCCTTCAGCCAAGCAAATATAATAATAATACCAGTGTCACGCATCATGAATTCACACTTCACAGGCCAATAGGTGAGGACTTAGCACTGCAGACTTGAAGCAAAGGAGAAGGGGATACAGCTAGAGTTCAAGATCCTTCCAAGACATTGTCCTTTCTCAGCTGTAGCTGAACTTTTTCATATGGCTTTGACAGAACTGGTGTCACTTTCTGGCAGGGCAGCACTGTTAAACCCCAAACCTGAGAAGACAAAAAGCCACAAGCAACAAAAAAACCCTTGCAACTTAAAAATGGGTAAAAGGTTTGTTTTGCCTGTGCTGATGACCCAGTGCAAACATAACAAATCAAGTCATTGAATTGCTCTTAAAATATTTCCCTAAAATAAGTATGCATGAACGCACTGAAAGCTGGGGACATGTTAATCATAGTCATCTATAACACTTCACGCTGGTGTAGCGTGAGGATGCCAAAATGCTTTCTGAGCATTAATTAATTGAGTTTCACGTTATGCTGCGTGAGCACAGGGATTATCCTCACTGTATAGCTGGATATATAGCTGGATATATAGCTGAAGGGAGATGGCTGGATGATGTGATCGAGGCAACCTCACCCAGCAGTCAATGCCAAGACAGGGAGCTGAACTGAGAAGCCAATTGCAGGAATCTCAAGGCCTTTTTCTGAAGGCAAAAAGGCTCTTGGGTATTTGTCAGTGTGTGATCTCAGTTTCAGAGGTCACTTGGGTCGGGAATAGTTCCTCTGACACCAGCGTAGTTGCTGCGTGGCGATACCTTTATGTACCATCCAGATATACTTATGCAGCTGTACTTCACAGGCAGCCACATGCCAATCAACAGCCAAGGAAAGAAGATCTGTTGGCATGGGACAAACTGAAGCGAGTCACTTGAAGAGAGGCAGCAAAACTGCCCAGTGCAAACCTCCTATCTATATGTCTCCAACTTGCTTTCCAGAAATGTGAGAACAGGTAACTCCTATACATTCTCTATTAGGAATGGTGCTTGCAAATAGTTGAAATTTTGCAGAGGTTTTACAGAAAACTTCAACTCTGTGGCTGAGAAGGTGGCATTGATATTCCCATATAGAAAAGAAAAGATTCCCAAAGAATTTGTGAATATTAAAGAGAAGTTGTAGGTATGGTTAAGGGAATGTGTGTGTTTTCTAAGAGGATGTTCAGTTCATCTCTTCTTCTCTGTACACCCTTTTCCAGTTAGAGCTGTGGTGTTTTCAGTGTTGTATCCATCCTGAGATGCTGGGGGAGTGAGCTCAACATCTACCTTCTACCTCAACAGCCTCTAGCTATGCTGCATGCCATACCCAGATGCGATGGCAACCATTCCTCTTGGTCTCTTTTTCTGACAGAATCACACTCTTCATCTTTTGCTTTCCTCTGACCTCCTTGCCATGTCACCATTTGCTTATCCCACACACATACCTTTTGACAGTGGGAGGACAGATAACGAACTTTATTTTTTTTCTCCACCAAGGTCAGCTCCAGGAACATGTCTGCTAATAGCTGGCATTTACCTCCCTCATCCCTTTCTGGACTCCTAACCCTGGTCATGATACCAAGCATCAAAGGTTTCTGTGGGCAACTTATTTAACTCTGTACACGTGTAATCTGTTTTTCAGGAAGTCCCTTCCCCTCCTGCCAGCACTGAGTCATTGGCAACGAGCAATCATGTAGCCATGCCAGGAAGAAATACCCAAGACATGGAGGGGGAGAGTCTTTTAATTCAGTGAATTCAATAACGGACTCTGGGAACATCATCAAGGGAGCAAACTTTAGCAGGAGGACCCATCAGTATCCACAGACAGTGTGAATGTTGACAGCCAGGAAGGGCTAGTTGGTTCGGTGTGTTTCCAAGCCTAGTTATCACACAAGGTTTCATAGCTTGCTCATGAGTCTGACCTATCTCTGGACAGTGTCAAGGGCTAGGGCTGGGTCAGCCATTAGATGAATGATGGATGCTCTCTTTCAACTTCTCTCCCTTTCCAAAGGGGAAGAGAAAGGGAATATAGGAAGCAACTCAAATGGTGCCATGTCAAATAGAAAACATCTGCCAGAAAGAATAGTTCAAGCCTCATGTGAGTGCTTGAGTTAGTCAGTGGCAAAGATTTGGCATCAAGTAGGACATAATCAAGCCAGCAGACATAAACAGTCTTGAATCATGCCCTGTGTATGTCATAGATACCACTTTGGGATTATTACTTACTGCTGAATTGCCAGTGCTTACTCCAAAGGAGTGTGAAATCCTTCTGACAGCCAGACTTCCACTGTTCTCCTTGGTAGAAAACATGAGGAGAAAGTGAGACTAAGCAAGGTTAAATTTCCCTTTGATAATTAACCTGGCAGTTTCTTGTACCTGCTTCTTATTTTCTGTGTTCTATCTGACCACATTCATCCTGCCATGAGGGCACCTCATTTGTCCTTACAACATTCCTTTGGATGATGCTGTTAAGAGTTGGGGTTGTTGAGCCTAGAAAGAGAGGGGTCTGGGGACATCTTACTGCAAGTTTTCAATTTATAAAGGGGGTTTATAATAAGACTGAGAAACACCTTTTTTTTTTACCAAGGCTTATAGTGACAGGACAAGGGACAACAGTTTTAAACTGAGAGAGCATAGGTTTAGACTGGACATAGGGATGACATTTTTAGAGCAGTAGTGAGGCACTGGATAAATTGACAAGAGTTGTGGATGTCCCATCATTGGTAGTGTTCAAGGTCATGTGTCAGACAAAAGGACGGGATTTTGTGCAATCTGAACTAGTCAAAGATGTCCCTGCCCATGGCAGGGGATTGGACTGGATGTTATTTACCTTCCAATCCAAACCATTCTATGATTATGATTCTATGAATCCATGATGTCATGATTCCATGAATCTATGAATCTATGATTCCATGATTCCATGATTTCATGATTCCATGGTTCCATGATTCGATGATTCCATGATTCTCTGATTCTAACTCCATGAACTAGATCTTCATACCAGCCAGGGATGCAGTAGCTGACTGTGCAACAGGAAAGGAAAAAGTGAGAAGGGCTTTTATGAGGCAGTGTGGAAAGAGTTTAATTTCATTTCTGTGTCAGTCGATGGCATAGGTTGATATGTGGATTAATGCACACTTCATAAGAAGCGTGTGGATGGTCAGGAAGGAGAAATCTGCCTTTTCCTGTCTTTTCTTCCTGTCAGGAAAAGCCTTATGGGGGGAGAAAGAAATGGTTTCTTTCCTGAAAATACTTGAACTGGCTTAGCTGGTAAAAGCTTCTAGAGAAAAGGGAGCAAACAGAAAGAGAGAGAGAAGAACATCTGGCTATGAGCCCAGGGCACGAGGGTAGGCTGGGACATTTCCTGAGGGGAGCTGGAGGCTTGCCTCTGGCAGGGAGCGAAGCCACAATGAAGCCTCAGAAGTGATGGAAAAAAGGGACTTTCTTTTGGATTCGGAGGGGAAGGAGTTCATGCAGGAAGTGACAGGAGGTGGTAGGAAGCAAGACAGTGGCAAAAGGACCTCCCAGAAACCTCTGAAAGGCACAGTGGGGAGGGCTCGTTTGCAAATCTTTTCATTTAATGTCTCATGATGATCTGAATTTCGCTGTTTAATGAGTTACATTGATGACATGTATTAGAAACCAAGCTGTTGAGATTGGATCTCTTGTCTTTTGACGTGTTTTATTCAAAAAAAGACACAGTCTATTCTGTCTCCTGGCTCTGACTAACTTGGGGGTCCACCACACTACTTGTAACCAAGGCACGAGGCACTTCCCAGGAAGTGAGGAATCTGCCCTCTGCCTCCCCCCTCTTCTCTTGGTTTTGCACAAGGACTTGAAGGTAATTTTCTTATGGTCTGTGACAAGAGGATGATATGAAAAATTCCAGCCTTCAAGGGCATCACCCTAAAGATGCAGTACTGAAGAAAAGTCAGGGAGGGAAGAAGGAATTAAGCAAGGTCTAAACAATCGTCTTCACCGTCTCTGATTTCTAAACCCACAGCTTTCCTGAAGTTCCCACCAGGACCTTTGTCTACTTGTTCATCTTCTTTCAACTACCTGTTTTTTTCCAGGTATGTTTTTTGACCACCAAAACTGCCCCCAGACTCTTTTAATCTCTTCAACAAGTGATCTAAAGTAGGTCATGGCCGGTTTGGTTTGGTTTGTTTTTTTGCAGCAGGAGCTAATAATATTCACACTGAAATCTAAACTGCATGTGTGTCTAAAAGTCCTCTACAACCATAAACGACCAGAAGAAAACTGATTACATATTGAGCACAACCCTCCCTGTTTGCACCAGAGACATCACTCTGGTTGATGTTCACAAGTTGTGTTTCCAGCAGCCTTGTCTCCTCTCTGGATGGGTCAGATCCCCTCCTTTCCACAGGTGAAAACTCAAAAGAGCACTGGTGTTTGGCTAAAGTGGTGGGAATTCTCTGTGTGGTCCCTGTAGAGTCCCTTCCCCACATAGAGGTGTTCAGTCATATTTCAGGTCTAGGTCGGCCACACAAATCGGGGCAGGTCTCTCTTCTCCTTAGCCACTAAATGAGTCCATAAAATGGCCTGTTGACTCTGGTTTTCTGAGCGCTCTGAGTCAGGAAAAGGACCACCAACAATTTGCAGCAAATGATGTGGAGTGGACGCTTGAGAAAAGGCCTATTTTGCAGCAGCATGTAAGCTCTTAATGTCCTTGGGGAAAGCCAACATAAAGCATTTTTATTGCAATAATAAAACTTGAAACTTGCATGTGGTGGAAGGAGGAAGTAGAAAAAGGAGGTGGTGGCCAGTGCTCCTATGATACTGCAGCACAGGCTACGGAGGAGAGAAATGTCAGAGTGGAGTCATAGGTCCCAAAAGTGTCTGCTTGGGAATAACCTTCTAGGAGTCCTTGGGAAGCTAGGAGATTCATCAGAAAACATATTTTCATGGATATTATTGTCTTCTCAAAAATCTTTTGTTAATCAGAGGATAAAAGCAAATATTTGGGAAACAAAAAAAAAGAAACAAATAGTTCAACAAGTTATTTTGGAAAAATATTTTGTCATCTTGTAACATCTTGTTTATTTTTTTTTAATCTTTTTCTATTAATTTACGCTGGTTCCTGTTGCCTCGGGTGTCATGCACAAATGCTTTGCTCCTACAAATGGATGTCATAACATGGCCATTTCTTTTTTTTGAGTAGCCTGCTAGCTTTGGTTTACATTTTGGGGTAATTAAGGACATCTGCTTCTTAGTACTAATGCAAATATCCTTTTTTTTTTTTTTCACCTCTGTTTGTCTAATCCTGAAAGAGTTTCACTATTTTTTTTCTGCTAGTGAAGTTCCCTAAAAAACTTAAAAAGAGACCTAGATATGGTTCTTCCACTTGACTTCAGGCTATGGGTATGGGTGCATTGTATAGGGGGTTCCTTATGGTACAGTACTGAGTAGTTTATTTGTGCTGTGAAGTCACCAAAGCAAAAGAAAATGATACAAGAATGCAGGAGGGGACAATATGAGCCTTAAGAAGAAAATTAAGAGTATTATATGAGTTCTCCTGGCTAGGATGTAACATGTATTAGTTCATTCAATGTTAGGTGCTAAAGCAGCTACACTCCCCCTCCTGGAGTTGAACTAGTTCAGTGAGAAGTGTTTGGGGATTCTATGAAAAGCCTTGAAAAGTGTCATAAGAATATACTGGGTATCAGGTGTGTGATGGTGTCTGTAGCAGAAGGAAACAAGCTTGGGAACCACACCATGGACCCAAAGGTCGGTGTGTGTAATGGGAGCGACTCAGTGTGCCAGATTCACCCAGATTTCCTACATTCCTTTTCCAGAACTTTTGGGGATTCTACCACCAGGCCTCCATAAAATCTTAGAATCACAGAACCATTCTAGTTGGAAGAGACCTTTAAGAGCATCAAGTCCAACTGTTAGCCTATCACTTCACTACTCAGACACATTTATTGCCAAGCTGGACTGCGATGCTTTTCCTTGATGTTGGGGTCCTTAATATGGGGTTGACCTGGAGACATTTATTTCCATCCAATATTGACAGAAACTCTGTCACAGCCTGACAGGCAGTAAGGTTTGCAAGAAAAGATGCAAACCTGGATATTTTGTTGTTGTTGTTGTTGCTTCAGCTTCTTTTTTTCCAGGACTGAACTTCCTAAGCTTGGCAAGACATACACATTCGTGCAATTCTTCCCATCTTGATGGGGACTTTTGGGATGGCAGGACTCATGAGCTATTTCAGCTGAGGATAATGTAGCTTGCTCTTAAGACCCCCTTGTTAAAAATAAGCAGCCTTCCCTTTGCTTCTCCTACACAGAGAAACCAAATCCTGTTGTTGGTCAGCTGGAAATCTGCTCAGCCACCTGAGATTCATTGTGGATGAGAGTGTTTACAACGCTTGGTGTAAGTATCCCCACTCAAATATCAGTCAGGGGCCCTGTTAAATTGACAGGAGCTTTTCCCATTGACTCCAGCATCCTCTGAATTAGCCTGAGGGTGGTGGATGTTTCAAGACTTAGTTGTGTGGAAGCCTGAGTTTGTAGTTAAAGAGATGGTGTGGGTAGAGGAGAGACACTCTTGGTCCCTAAACCTGTATGATTAAGGAAGAGAGAAGGCAAGGCAAGCATCTGATTTTCATAATATTGACAATTCCATGGACAATTAAAAAAATCAAGCCACTAGATTAAAAAAAGTAAATAAAATAGGAGTTTGTATAGTTATTTTGATGACTAAGAAAGGAAAAATACATGTTTTACTTAATTCAGAAGACCTGCTAGCCACACTCTTCTTCATGTACCTCAGGATGCATTGGCCTTCTTAGCCACAAAAGCACATTGCTGGCTCGTGGGCAACTTGTATCCTTGTCTCCACAGGAGAGAATCACGTCCTGGAATATTCTAGTCTTATCATGGCTTTAATTTGGGAAGGAATTTTATACCCAAGTATTTGGCTACCATATCGCAACCCAAATGGAATAGCAAACTTTGATACTGCAGCATAACTAATATTACTACTGGTGGAAATGGATTTTAAGACACACAGGGCAGGAGTATCTGAGTGCCTGGTAGAAACCAGGGATTTACTCAATTTTGTGAATGTACGTGTGTTTCTGTACGTGTGTTTTTGAGCAGGTATCCAACCTTTCCACTTGAGTAGGGTTTTTGTGACCAGAACAGCATTCCAGTAGCAAGCACCAAGCACCCTCACTGGAACCACATCCTCACCTGGCTCAACGATGGCCAGAGGCATGCTGTTCTCCAGCCAGAAATGGTTTCTGTGATGCACCTTATGAAACAATCAGCTGTTCCCTCCTGGTGACAGTCAGGACAGGAGAAACCACCAACACCTGCCTTGGCAGGGATCCGAATGAAATTCTTTCCCCTGCAGCCAGAGGAAGGAGGAAGAGTGAACTGAAAGGTCTACTCACTTCAGAGGCGAGCAGATTCCCAATACAAGGTATTAACCTGGAGCACTGAGCCTCAGTTGGGAGTGATTGAAAGATGTCACTGGTGAGATTCTGGGGTCCTTTTCCAAAAGAACCGAAGGATACATTCCTAAGTCCCACTGGAAAAGAGTAACATCAGGATTACAGTGGTTGAAGTTCTTCAGTCCAGATGTTGAATTGAAAAAATAAAAAAAAAGAAAATAAAGAACAAAACCAAAGGCCATCCTCAATTATTTATCTTGTTTGCTTGTTTGTCCCAGAAATGAAAAACCAAAACGTTTTTATACCAGCACTGAAACATTTTGTTTGGCTTTTTTTGAAGGTCTGCTTCACATCTCATGGGATCACTGCTATGGAAGCACAGATGCACACGTACCATTTGTAGAAGCAGCACAGAGGGGCAGAGCTTCTCTTCACTAAGCAGTAACAATGCTCACACCAGCCATGGGACACCCAGGATTAGTCATTGTTCCTGCCAAATTATAGACTCTTCCTACGCTAAATGGTAAGAAGGTGCCAGCATTGTTGTGACAGAAGAATGCCAAAGCACCTTGTCCAGTAAGATTCAACCCTTTCCCACTGTGAACTTGCTTCTGGACCGTGACTCCACTTTCAGCCTCACAGCTCAAGTAGGATCATGACCCAGCTTTGGAAACCGTGGACTGAGCTTATTTCTGGAGACTGCACTTAATCTTCTTGGGATCATCTGGGTTTGCATAGTATGCCTAAATATCCTTTGAAGTGGCTGGTGCTCCCACAGGTTGGGTTTTCCCAAGGATTACACAAATTAAGTCAAAGCAAAGGCGTAGACTGAAGACATTCTGCTTCTCAAAAGAGAGTCCTAACTATAGTGTGCTAGAGGGGTTTTTTTAAGAGCTGTATCACCAGCTTTCTTTTCTACTGAGTCTCAACCCCTAAAATATGAAGACATAAAAGAGGAAGAGAGATAAAGATAGGGAGTGACTGATTTTTCTTTTTACAGACACATGTACCCTCAAAGAGTTGACTAACTACTGAAGGTAGTAGAAGTTTGCTGAATGTAGAATTTGAAGAAATGATGAAGTTTGCAACTTCAGCCCATCTTCAGGTAACTTATACAAAGTGCCAGAGGGACACAGGCATTGGGACACAGATGTAGGATTGTGGGACCAAGAATCCTGCTGGATATCACTGTCTTTCTTTGCATCAAGGCTGTGAGGACAAATGATATTTCTACAGGCTGAATAACTGATGCAACACACGTAAATTGCACCTTCATCAGGTCAAAGAATTCAAGGGTATCTGCACCACAGTGTGCAGAAATTCGTTGACTTGTTTATCTGTAAGGCATAACTAAATTAGTGAACTGTCTTCCTTAATTCCCTGTAAATCATTAACCTGGGCTGCACGAAGGAAATTAACCTTTCAGGCGTTTTTCTCAGTAGTTTAGAGTTCTCATAAATTGTTTCACGTGTGATCCTTATGCTGGAAAGACTTTCTTAACAGGCCAGGTTGTTGGTTTTTTTCTTCTTTGCTAAAAAACTGTTTTCTTCTCATTTTCTCAGCATATTTTAGGCAAGCTTGTAATACTACTGGCAAGTTTCCAAGTGTTTCATTTGGAACGTGATACCTTTCAGTAAAGAAAAAAAAAAATAGAAAAAAGGAAAGAAAAAGAAAAAAACAAGTCTAACTGAAAGATCAGAAGAGTTTATGCTGGAGCTGCAGTGAGCTGCTCAAGGGAGAGCTGAACTCTGGTGAAAAAGCCCCTGAGGGCTGGCTGGGAAAAGCAGTTTAATTCATTCTTCTTCGCCTTTTAGTTTTGGGATAAAATTCCAAGGCTGAGGTGGAGAAGCCATTGAACAGCTGTTTGCTGGAGGACATCAGCAATTCCAGCTACCCCAGGACCTATGTCTCTGCTCCCTGGGGGCCACCATATAGGAAGGGGGAATGAAGGCTGAGAGACACCAGGCAAAAAGAAGTAAAGAAACTTCAACCCACGTTAGACTCTTTCCTCTGGGTGTATGTTGGCCCTTGATGGTAACCCACATCCTCTGAAGACTTGTCATCTTAGTATAATCACCAGCTAAGAAAATGGATTCTGCTGTATGAGGCAAAGCAGATAAATATGTTTGTGTAATTTGATCAATTTTCTGACAGTACAAGGATTTTTATTTTTTTTAAAAATCCATTCTCCCTTAATTTCTTGTCTCCCCATAAGGAAAAGCTTGAGGTCTCCATCGCTCTCTGCAACTTCCCTTTTTATCCCCTAACGTTCCAAGTTTTATTTCACTGCAGATCCTAGCTACAGATAATTGTACTGCTCTTGGGTACATGATATTAATTGTACACGTGCAGAGTTTGTAGACAGAAATGCAGCATCCCTCTCTTAACAAGTAATGTGTTGGGGGTGATAGGAAAACTACCTGGAGGTTCTTGCTCTTCCCTTCATAAGTGGTGAGGAGGAAGCAATGGTGTCAGACTGACCCGCAGGCTTTCTTGGAAGACCTGGTTGAACTCTTGCTTGGATGTGCTATCATCCCTCTACTTTCATAATGTGCTTTTTATTTAGTTACTGTTATATTTGGAAATCCAAAGAGCTTGTTGGGGAGATCCTCTAATTTAGTCCTCAACGAAGAAGAAAGCAAAGGAGAGTTGATGAACAGGAACAGTTTGAACTAGATCCTTAAAGCCTCTTCCAACCCAAACCGTTCTAGAATTCTACAAACCCTTGCATGTTAGATTACAGTGAGTTCTTGGTAAGTACAGACATATGAATACAAATTAGACAATATCAAATCTATCTTCATTTGCACATCTCCCTCTCTTCAGGGAGCTCAGTGTTTTGAAGTAAGTGCTAATTGTGCCTTAAAACAGTTCGCTGATCCTACATTATCAAAACCACTTTAATGACTTAAAGACTTTTATGGAAGAAATAAATATCACACCAAAGCTATAGCTTGGTTAAAGGAAACCCAAGCTTCACCTTCCTGCCATCGACGAGGAATATGGGTACTAGAAGCTCCAGATTTTTCAGTTCAGTGTTAGGTGCAATGGCATTAAATAAAAAATAACAATTAAAAAAACCACCCGAAACAATAGGCTGGGGTTCCTGTTCCTGAAAGGAGATGGTATGGTCAGTGGAGTTCCAGTTAGTGGACTGTGAGGGTAATTAATTGCATTCTAAACTGGATGTCTTGAATATAACCGAATTACTTCCTAAAGGTGCCACTGTCTCCGTATCAATACTAAAAGGAAGTCTGGGGAAATTTGTTCAGTTAAAAAGGTCTGCAGTGTAGACACCTGAGGCTAAGTGAGATAAAAATCTTTCCCCAGTGACTTCTCTGAGCTTTCAGACAGGCCATCACTCCAGTGAGTACAGCAATGTCCTGACCATGTTTTGCCAAATTAAGAAATTGAGTTGAGTCACTCCCGGGATTTATTTCTTTTATTTTAGGTGCAGCAATAATGATTTATTCTCCTTAGAGGTCCTTCTTCATTAACTTCTTAGGATATTTCCTACGTGCCTGGACACTTGCTGGTAATACAGTCATGTGAAATTCCTGGCAATCACTAGGACTACGCCACATTTTGCTCTGTCCCAGGGGATCAAAACATCCTGTGTAGCTGATGAGCTGTTACTGCGACACTCGATGAAATCTTGATCGCAGGCATTGGCAGAAAAGGTTGGTTAAGCACCATGGTAAAGTATTTTTTTTTTCTCTTTTTATTAAAGGAAGGTCTATGAGGCTTCATCAGTAAAGAGGATGCATTAGATTATGGGTTGGCTGGAGGCATGTAATCACATATCCTGTGATTGACAACATGGAACTCCTAAGACCAGCGTGTTGCAATGCTCAAGGAAGGGGACACAAACCAAAACCAGGCAAGTCTGATCCCGTGGAAAAACTCTTAGAAGGAGCAGTTGTCAAAAGTGTCCTTTTATCTTCAATTTTAAATTATTAAGGTTCTTAATTCCCACTGATTCCAGTACTTGTGTGAATCAACACTACTCACACTCATAGTGTTGATTCACACAAGTACTGGAATCAGAATAATTACCAGAATAATACCTGAAAAAAACCTCCATACATAAAGACATCTGACATACTCAATTTTACTTATGTTAAAAGAATAAGATCTACATATTTAACATCTGACTGTTGTTTACAACAAATAGTGATGGACTTCTCTGTTTACTCACACTCAGGAATCCATTTGTCCACACCTCAGGAGAAAGAAGCATCACTGAAGTTTTCCTATACCTGAGGTTCCTTTACCTGAGTATGAGACTTCTCTGTGATAGAAAAGACATGAAGAATCTTACAAGTGCTACCACTAATCCTTAGTGAAAGGAAATAAATCTCTGGGAAATTCTCTGGAGTAGGAAATTCTCTGCAGTTCCATGCAGCTTTCAGTTTGGAAGATGTTTAGCAGCAGCAAGCAGAAGGTGGTGGGAGTTAAAAGAAATGAGAATATAATATCCCCATGTACTTCATCCTGTCATCTTTCATCTAAGTTAAAAAGAGATTAAGTGTTGAGAGGTTAATCGTTGATACTGGTACAAATTGGAATCGTCTCCACTGAGAAATGTGATTTTTATGTAGTTCTTTTTGCACTGCAGTGCTGGTTACACTCAAGCAAAAGATGTGCAAAGTGTTGTTATCCAAACACATCTATTTAAAAGCAAATGAGATGTGATTTCATGTGGCATCCTCTGCTTTGATTGTACAATTTTGCCATGAGACCACTGAATGGTGAGCAACTTGGTGCTGCCAAGGGTTAAACTTGAGCAGAGAAATACACCCCAGAGGAGCCAAACTCATGTTCACGTTGAGCTTGCTGCGTAACTTCATCATTTACCCTTTGCCTAAGACACATCAAATTTACAAGGGCTTAATGAGACAATCAGGCCCATGAGATTCACTTCAGAGATGTGTTATTACTTTTTCCAAAAGAGGGAGGGGAAACAACATAATTACTTCAATAAGACTAATAGAGATTCAATAAGCAAAATGCTGAGAATTACTTAACCACAGAATCTGGAGAAGTTAGCCAAAAAAAGACACCAGCAATTATTTAATCATAATGTCTGGAGGAGCTACCTATTAGGATATCAACAATTATTTAACCACATCATCTGGAGAATCCAGTCAATTTGAGCTCTTTTGAGTATATAAACACAGTTTCTAGAGAACTGGTAAGAATAATAAAAAAGGATAATTACACAGTTGTTTAATCACAGTTTCTGGAGTATCAACACAACTGGCAAATTGGCTTCAGAATTTGGAGAAGCAAGGTGGAAATACTATCCCCCAGATCTCCCTGGGGCATCTATAACCTTTACTGTACAACCAAACATGAGCAGAGTACTCCGTTCTCCACGGAGTAATTGGAGAATTGTTGTCCTGTCTGCAAAAAGATGGGGTGTGTGTGGGGATGGCGACTGAGGAACGTGTAAGAGAACCAAATAAACACGGGGATTAGGATCTTATTGTATCATAAGGTCCCAGGTAAGTCTCTTTTTTCTGTCTTCATACCTGTGGATTGGGTCAAAAGCTACAGGAGAAGGGTACTATGGTTGCTTTAAGGATCTAGTTGCTAACCAGGGACTTCAGAGACACCAGATCAATCCCCTTCTTCCCTGAGGTCATTTCTAGGTCATCATGGCCAAGTCAGACAAACTGTCTATGCCTGAAGAATGATGACAGTGCTGTCCTGCCAAGAGATATCTAAGACAACTTGATTGGAAGATGGTTGTTGACCAAGATAAAATGGCTCCCGAAACAGAACTAAAATTCCATCAGCAATACTTTGGGCTGAATAATATTAAAAAATAAACAAACAAACAACAAAACCAAGAACCTGCCAAAAAAAAAGGTAAAATATTTCTTTGTTTCAGTGGAAAGAGGTCTTCAGTTTATATGGCTTCTGTATCACAGCCAGGCTTAAATTTCCAGCATAAGGATGCAACTATGAGCAAATGAGCATCCTGAGCCAGATGTGCTGACTTGCACTTATTAAACATGAAGAGTTCTGTGTATCATGTAGTTAAAAAGGAACAGAGGACTCAGAGTGTGGATTAAATATCAGGTCTTCCTTTGAGAGTTGCTGGAAAATGAAGGCAGCAAATTTAAAGCAAGAGAGATTTAATTCATAAATGCTTTATTCCCCAAAACACATTCCAGGTTGCACCTATGTTTGGGGGCTGTTTAAATCCCCTTACTGCAAATGTGGACAGATCCATAAGGCATTTGCATTTCTGGTATGGGATGGCTATGTCCAGGTAGCACCTGGACCTTCTCATCCAAAAGCTCCTGTGAAATTGTGCTCTGAGCCCACAGACTTTACACTTCTTTGAAGACTGTTTCAGCTTTTGTTCTATTTGGTGTGGGGAAGGAGGACTCGCTCTCTGACAAGCAGGTGGGGCCCCCCATAGACATGCCATGAGATAGGAGAGACAGTTGATTGATGAAATATTTACTCATGTATGTAAATAGGCACTTAATTCCTCAAAGGACAGCATGCAAGTCTCTTTCCTCTGTATTGTCTACTTTCTGCTGGTTTTATATCTCTTCTGACAGTTTTACTCCAAGCTTTACTCCATTTTTACCCACTAACCTTTCCTGGCCAGCTTCGGTACAAGTGTAATAACAGTGTCATGCTAAATAGGGAATCGAAATCTTGGAACCAGCCATCGTGGAAATTCAGCAGGACTTTCACTGAAGCAAAGAGAAGTCGTACAAAAAGTGACAGTGTCTCCTTTGCATGCCAAGAGACCCTTCCCCTCTGGCACCACCATCACCACTTTGGCAATTCACCAGCAAAACAACAGGATGAGCTCTGCAGACAGTGCAGCTCACTCCAAATGAGCCCAGGATCTGCTTCCTTACTGTTTGGCTCTGTCCTTCTTTCCCCCCTCCTTCCTTTTAATCCGATTGCTGTCTTCTCTGTCCCACCACAGACAGAGATGGTATCTTCTGACCACGAGCACTGTGCTCCATTCCCTCACTTCTCTCTCTGCCACTTAGCACAGTGCTTCCCTGTCAGACACTATTGCTCCCAGATTAAAACAATATATGACAAAACGATACCCGCTGACTATTGACACTGGCAATTACAGAAGAATTAAATGGGCTGTGTGCTTTGGCCCAGCTTCAAAGGCTTGTGGGATTCCCACACATGCTCAGAAAGCTGTGGGGTCCTTTTTAGTTCTCAGACATATGGCCACTTCCAAGCTTGCTATTTCCTATTAACATGAAACTATTATTACCCACTTACTAAATGCTTCCTGTTGCTATCCAGCCAGGAAAGAGAGCGTCCAAGATAACAGCATCAGAAACCCCAAGAAAGGGGGCTGGCAGATGGGTCTGTTTCCTAAGGAGCCGTGTCCAGCAAGATTTATCTGACTTTCCGTTCCCCTGCAGGTGGGTGTGGTTGGAAGGGTGATGTAATTTCTATCAGCATTGGCCGTTGAGCTCAGCATCTGTCATAACAAGTGTGTGAACTTCTTGCGCCGGCCCAAGGTATTGCACACGCCATGGGAAAAGTTCCTGCTCGTTAACAGGCAAGTCTTAAACCTGCCCCCCAACCCTCAGACTCCTTCTTGGATCTTGCACCGTGAGTTATTTTGCAATGCTAACTCCTAATGTGCTCAGACTGCTGTATTGGTGGTGATGGAGAAGAACAAAAAGCTTCTATGAATTGTCTTAGTAACTCTTTAAGGTGTGAAGGGTTGTATAGGTACTTTTATGTGATGTCCCTCACTTGAGCTGTTTAATATCTCAGGGATATTTTAACAAACAGCAGAGAAGGTGAGAAAATTGCTATTCTCTTTTTTTTTAACAGTTTCAGGGTTATTCAGGTTTTTTTTTTTCAGTTTCTTAAGTCTCATGAAACTGGTTCATGAGGCCAGTTAAGAATGAAAATCTCAACGAGATCACTTCTGAAGTGGACAATCCTTTGTGCTTTTATGTTTTTGTCCAGAAACTAACAGAGCTTAACCATTTTAATGTTGTGCTAATTGAGAGGGCATTTAACTGCCTGCTTTTAGGAAATCTGGTCCTTAAGGACTTGTCTAAGAACATAGTGAATCCATATAACAAAAGCAGGTCTTGAAGATGATCCTCCAGCTTTTCCCCACAAGGGAGCTTCATGCCTTGAAATGCATGGAAAAAATCAATAATATAGAGAAAAAATAGGGGGGTGGGGGGTGTTTGGGTTCAGGGAGAGCCAAGCCAGAGCTACACATCAGGGGTGCTTATAAGAACTTGGAGGATGACCTCCTGTGGTTTTGATTCAGGCGCCTCATTATGGTTTCAGTGGTCTACACTGAGTCCTTCTGCCCCAGAGCTGCTTGTGGCCAGGCTCCTAGGATCATAATGTCCTAGCCCCTCCTCAACCACACAACACGGGTTGGATCATCCCCCAGTGCTCCACACGGGGAAGACAGGCAGCCCAAACCCAAAAACCCTGGCTGTGCCCTCAGTGTCGCTGCGCACATCGCTTCCCAGAGGTCGAGTGTCCCTCAAAAATCAGTCTGAGACCATAAGACAAACACAGTGGCTCAGCTTCCACCAGCCCTTCTGTTATTCTGTGCTTCTATTCTTGGCCTCATCTTCCCTCACAAGGAGTCCAACGATTAACCTGCATGTTCTCCATGGGGCTCCAAAGCACCGTGTTTACCAAACCTCTCTTAGGTCATAGTGCCTTGGTCATACAAATGAAAATAAAACACAGCCTGATGATGTGGGGAGCAAGAGAGAAGATAGAAATGTCTGTATGGTGGGTTAAAACACCCAGCAAAATGTTTTGTTTAATATCTCAGGCTTCATGTGGACACGCAGTCTGTTCCTGAGCCCCAGCAATGCTGGGAGGGATGGAACCCCCTCTGCTAGGAGGTGGTTGAGTCCCCATCCCTGGATGTGTTTAAGGGTTCTTTAGATGTGGTGCTGGGGGACATGGTTTAGGGGTGAACTTTGCAGAGTAGGGTTAATGGTTGGACTCAATGATCCCAAAGGTCTTTTTCAACCTGAATGATTCTATGATTCTATGAGTCTACAGAATTCTCATGTTGTTTTTCAGCAGGAGACTCTACAGTAACTAACTGACACTAAAAAATTATGATTAGGCAAATGAAATACACCCATAAAGTGTATTCATCTGGAGATGAATAACAAGAGTCAAGGCTTTAAGCCAAAGCAGCTTTGCTGTGTAATTTAAAGTACACTGTGTTTCAACAGCCTAGAAAATTAAGATTCAAATTCTCAAAAAAGAAGAGATTTGGGGAAAAGGAATATGACTGCTGGTCCTTCCAATTATTGAACGAGGAAAAAGAAACTATTAAAAACAGTGAGTTTTCATTTAGTCTTGGGTTAAGGAATAAAAATATAAAGAATTAGAGAGAGATTAGGAAAGGGGGTAGCTGAAATAAATCCTCTGTAACACGGCTGAAGACACAAATTCTGGGGTGGTGCATGGAGAGTATTTACCAAATTTATGAGGCCACAACTCTGAAAATCACATCAAACTGATCTTGCTATTTAACTTGCTATAACAGAGACAAAAAGGTGTATAATAAAGACAAATGTTGTGTCATTTCAGGGCATCCGTGGCATAAAATGCAAGAAACTGTGAAGTATTGCTCCAAAACAGAGCAATAAAGTTAGGAATTGACCCTCGTGTCACCAGACAACACCCTGTGCATTCGTGGCAAGGCTGAGTACAACACCACTTACATTCCTGGCGTAACATATGGATTTTGCACTCATGTAACTGAGACCAGAATTGACAACTTTGTCCCAGGAATCTAGTATAGAAAAGTGTTGGAAAACTCAGGACTGATTCAAATTAGTTGCAGGTCACAATGGATAAAGAAAAACAATATGTGAAACTCTGGATGAGGAAGGGACCTTCCAGAAAAGCCATGTGCAGCACAGTATGATTCTAGCAGAGCACTAGGCAGGCATCCCCTGTGAAAGACCTGCTGTTTTCTTGGTGGAAATGGGTGACTGGAAGTCCCTGTGGAAATGCCAGTTTAGGGTGATGCCAAGATCTCAGAGAAGAAAACTTTGAAGAGCAGTGGAAGTCACGAGTCTGGTCAGATGAAGAAAGAAACACCGAGTAGAGAAGCTGATGAAGGAATCATCTGGAGATGGAAAATGAAACCTATACGAGCATTATTCCACCCCAGAGAGTTCTGCACGTTTAGCTGCTGATTACCACTCTGTGGATCAAGGATCACGTTTCTCACTACACGCTCATTAACTTGAGTCCCTCCAGTGGAGCACCCCACCTGGGTGGAGCAGTGGGTTATTCAGGATCGTGGCTGCTTTGCTTTCTGGATTAATACAAGGGTGATGTCGCCCACGAGTGCACCTGGCTCACTGATCAGTAACCCACAGAGCAAAATGAACCGTGGAAGTGTCAATCATCTTCACTGAGAGTATAAGCAAGCAGGTATAATGTTGGGAGTTTTCAGAAACCTCACAGCTGAAGCCTGGTGCCTGCAGCTATTTGGACAGCAAGCCAAACAATTTGTCCTGCTTTTATATAGAAGTAGAAGTGACATTAGCTGGCTTCGGCCAATTCACACACTCCTTTTTACATGCTTTCCTTGGCCTCTCATACCCAGTATTAGCAGTTGGTTTCCTGTACTGATTCTTCAAGTCAAGTGGCTAAAAATGATTAGCACCAAATGACTAATGCAAGTGTCAGTGAATCAGTAACTTTCTTGTGGCACTACTACACTATAAGGCGAACGGTTTCTTCAAAAATACTGCAAAATCTCTTTTTCCCCCCCCGCTTTTCTTTCAATAATATGGAGAGTTTCAAGCCTGTCTTCCCAAATCACACCCTGATGAGATGCCAAGGTCTGGTTTCACCATGCATATGATTCTCATTTAGGAGACACATACTTAGATGAAGCAACGGCAAAGGCTCATTTAAACAGAGCAATTCTGCAATGAGCTAATAACTCATGCACAACAAGGTATTTCATTTGCTAGCTCTAAACAAATTATGAATGTTAAATAAACATCTTTTTCTTGCTTAAACTAGTCAAAGGGAGAGGAAGCACCCGGCTGCTTTTAATAAAAATATTGTGTAAAAGGAGAGAGTCACAGATGGCAAGGTTTATTTTTTTGTTTTTTAAAGGGCCATTTTAATTTTGATTGAAGCTTGGTAACTTCTTTTCTTATTTGATTCCCCTAAAGCAACGTTCCAGGAAACCTAGTTTTCCCAGCTTGGATATTTAGGCTGTGCTGAGATGAAATTCTCATCTGGAAGAGTTTTTCAGTCATTCATAGAAGATGTGATCCAGTGCCCATCAAAATCAGTAGGATTCTTTCTAGCAATTCTGATAGGCTTCGGATGAAGCCTGGGGGATGTGAGCTAAAGCCCAGTGAGATCACGGAAAGATCCTTTTGATCTTAACAGAAGGTGGCTGGGGCTCCTGTATTCTGCCCTGCTTGCAAAGCAGTGGACCTGTTCTGACAGAGGCTTCACCCAAAATAAAACATTCAGCTTAATGAGAAATTGTGGTTAAAAATTGAGATTTTGAACTACATGGGGAAAAAAAAATATATATAGTTTTGGCTGTAGTTGTGGGGGGGTTTATTACCCTTTTTTACCCTCTGAAAACAAAAGAGGGAAGAAATGAAAGAAAACTGTGAAATATGAAGATTTTTTTTTAGTTCATTGTTAAAAAACCTAGATTTCACAGGTCCTTATTTTATTCAAGGCTAATTTTCAGTGAGAGAGGAGAAGGAAACATATCAAAGCTATAGAAAGTAAAGAATACAATGATTTTTACTTTAGGCACCAGAGTTCTTTTTTAAATGCTGAAATGAGAGGTAGCAGAGCCCTAGTGATGCCAGCTTAAATCTGTCTTGCTTCTCCCAAGTTACACTTTTTACATGATCATTTCCTTAGATGTAGAACTAACGAAATAAAGTAGGCAAGCACATAGAAAGGATTTTAACTGTAATTATTGCAATATTTCAAATTAAAGCTGAAAATGCTGCCATAGGAAAATTCTTGGGGAAACATAACAAATTGATTGCATTTTGTTTCCCTCTTTTGAAAACAGGAGGAAAAATAAATACCAGAATAAGTATTTTCATCTTTGGTCATACAAGGGTTTTTCTTTATGTTTTTTTACAACAAATTGATTATGTTTTTCAAGTGCATTAAAATGTTATTTCAAAGCCTTTTCAAACCCTGACATAAATTTTCTTCATCCTCCCAAAATAATTTAAAGAGGCATTTCTAAATTCCTTTTTAAGTGAACAAAATGTGCAATTTGTTACCATTACATTTAAACAGCAGCTTCTGCTTAACATCACCAAAGCATAAGCAACAACTGGATATGAAAGTTAATGGAATTATGAAATTTATTATTGAGTTTAAGCTTCACTATGCTGCAGGATGGATGCACCTTGATCAGCAGATAAGGGTGCCTGGTCCTTCAGACTGTCAGGTCCTGTGTAAGGAGCCACGTACAAAACAACTGCTCTGTTTTGTGCTGTTGACTTTAAAAGTGGTTTGGGGTTGTTTTTTTTTTCCTCATACTTCCTAGGTGACTTTACACATTTTAGCAGAGCTTTGATTTCTTTGGTTGTGTATAATTGTAGCTGTGACTTGAAGGAGGTGAGAGAAGGTCTGTCTTTAAGACCACTCTGCTGTTGTGATGATTCGTTCCCCTGAACTACTGGAAAGCACCAGAAGGTAGGAGATAAATTGAGATCAGGAGGGATAATTGCATTCATGTCTTTTAGAGAACATGTTGGCTTTTTAATGTTAACTAAATGAAAAGAAGCTCATAGTTCTGCTGCAGGAAAAATAAATCCACTCCATGCATCACATACAAGAAGATACAACACAAAGAAAAGTGAAAAACAAACTCTAGGCTTTTGAGAGAAATAGTTGGATGTTTAAGGAAATAAAACATCATTTCTTTCCAAGATCTAACTTTTATTTTGCTTTTTTTTTTCCAGGTTTTGTTTCAAGTGGCCAGCTAGAGATAAATGGTACGTAGAAAACCACTTGCAGTTTCTCTGTGACAAACTTGCAAATGAAAAGCAAATAAGAACATATATAAATATATATAAAAATATATATTATATATAAATAAGTTATTCAGATGAAATATAGGAGGAGTTTCTTTGATCTAAAATAATTTCCCTTCAAGAAAAAAATGTTCAGTTTTGTAGCAGGAAGCCCTTGTCTTATGAAGGGGGCAGTGGATAAAAAGTAAAAAGAAATAAAAAGTTGAGGGGAACATTGAAGTAGCTTGAGACACAAAAACATATGCTTCTATTGGCGTACACAGTATTGTTCTTTTACAGCATATTTAATGGTCCCAAAAGAGATGGAGGAGGCCTTGCTCTGCTGGAGCCCAGATCTGTGGTATCAGGCAAAGAAATCCCACCCAGAAGCAGAGCTTTAGTAGCTGGAGGAAAGATGTCACTGAAAAATGGGCTCTAATTAGGGCATTAGGAAGCAGAAAAAGTGAGCAATGGGGCACCCAAAGGTGTTACCCATCCTTCAAGGCTCAGCCAGAAAAAAATGCACATCCTAAACTTCATGCCCATGAAGGGTCATCAAGATAGTCTGGAAACTGATGTGAACAAAGCCAAAGTGCTTTCTCCCTGTGCCTTCTTCAGTAGTTTGTCTGGGCTTTATTTTCTCTTTTGTTATTTGTTATTAACCCAAGGAGAAGGGAGAGCAGGGGCAGGAAGGGCACTTCCACAGCTCCCTGCTGCTGATTGTTCAGAGGTGCCACTCCTATTGGCTTTAATCAGTGCAAGACCATCAGAGCTTGGCTCTGTCTCCAAGTGAAGCGAGATCCTGCTCTGTTGCCTGGAAAATATCTGCTGGGGTGGAAAGAAGGAACAACAAACACAGGAGAGAAGTGGGAGAACCAGGACACAGAGGACAGGTGGTTGGTAAAAAGCTACAGACCTTTCAAGGTCTGATCCAAAGCCTGTACTGAGTCAGTAACTCTCACGACTGAGATCAAAGACCTTTGGTTCAAACTCAGGAAGGCTGTTTTAAGCTTTCCAAAGCTAGAATTTTCAACCTGTAGCTTACAAACCCACAATGGGCTATGATCTGGAAAAGTCAACTAACAAATTGTAACAAAAGCCTCAGAAAGGGCTTTAAGTTCACTACAGGAAGGTGGGAGGTTAACTCCACATGAAAACCTTGAGAGACTTGTAAACCAGAAAAGGTAGACCACCAGCACAGAGTTTTTCACTGTCTTTTCCCTGCATCGCTGCTGTACTGGCATAGTTAAAGAATCATAAAATCACAGAATATTTTGGATTGGAAAACACCTTTAAGATCATTAAGTCCAACCATCCCCCAGCACTGCCAGGGCACCACTGACCCCTGGCCCTCAGCACCACAGCTCCACAGGGGGCTTGG